>BMAT01006951.1:107215-118496 GCA_019649035.1 Elysia marginata
AGTGTAGACTCTCCGCCGTGACAAGACCTAGAGACACAGTAGACAGATGGCAAACTCTACGCCGTGACAAGACTTAGAAGCACAGTAGACGGAATGCAAACTCTACGCCGTGACAATACCTAGAGACACAGTAGACAGATTGCAAACTCTACGCCGTGACAAGACCTAGAGACACAGTAGACGGAGTGCAGACTCTCCGCCGTGACAAGACCTAGAGACACAGTAGACAAATGGCAAACTCTACGCCGTGGCAAGACTTAGAGACACAGTAGACAGATTGCAAACTCTACGCCGTGACAAGACCTAGAGAGACAGTAGACGGAGTGTAGAACCTCCCTTGTGGTAAGACCTAGAAGCATATTAGACGGAATGCAAACTCTACGCCGTGACAAAACCTACAACCACAGTAAATAAAATGTAGAACTTTCATCGTGGTAAGACAAAGACGCTCTATAGACAGATCATAGACAATACGTTGTGGTAAGACCTAGGCGCTCTCTAGACCGACAGGAGTTATTTAAAACACCGTGGTCAGACCTAGACGCTCTTAAGACAGACCATAGACCCTCCCACAGATCATACAACGTCGTAAGACCTAGACGCTCTCTAGACAGACCATAGACCCTCCCACAGATCATACAACGTCGTAAGACCTAGACGCTCTTTAGACAAACCATAGACCCTCCCACAGATCATACAACGTCGTAAGACTTAGACGCTCTTTAGACAGACCATAGACCCTCCCACAGATCATACAACGTCGTAAGACCTAGACGCTCTTTAGACAGACCATAGACTCAACAGATCATAGAAGGTCGTAAAACCTAGACGCTCCCCACACAGACCATAAGTCGTGGTAAGACCTAGACGCTCTCTAGACAAGCCATAGACCGTACGCCGTGGTAAAACCTTTTTTCCTTGTGCTTTCTATTTTTTTGTGACCCGGTTTGATTAGATGATTAGATGACGTCTTTTGTTAGTTCATGCTGTACGAACGATACATTAAAAAATAAATAATATCTACCTCTTAAAATGTATATACGGTTAGAAATCTTCGACTGATTTTGAGTTTTTAAAAGGCAGGCATGCTTTTAGTAAAATAAATAGAACATTACTAAACCCTCCGCTTCAAAGAGTCGCGAGGGAGCACTTCCCCATTCCCAGTCCATATGGGACTGTCCAGCGTCACCATGGGGCCAAAAAAATTCAAGGTCAGTTTCGGACTATGGTGGCTTCGTTAGTTATTACATCGCTGTTCTATTCTAGGGTTAAACATGGTACAAAAGGAAGAGATATAACGAGAGGAGAGGATTAGAGAGATAGAGAGAATGGGGGATTTATATACATGTATATATCTACATAGAGAGAGAGGAGGGGGGGGGGAGAGACAATGCGTCGTGGTTAGACCTACACGCTCTCTAGACAGAACACGCAGACATAAACTAGACAGGTTGTGGGTGTCCTTGTACAGACTCATTGTACAGAAACCGATTTTTTAAAAACGGTTTAATCGTTGAATGAGGCAACTTGAAGCTACGAAGAAATTTGTCTCCAGCTCGGTGCGCATGACATGAAAGCAGAGGTAAACAATGCTGTGTCTTTAGATTTCTTCTTTCAGAATTCACCTTTCAAATTTTCTAGATTCCCGCAGTTTTTTTTTAATCGTTGTAAAAGTGGATTTTCTTCCTTTTGACGTCATTGTCTATGTTTTTCTTTAGCCCACTTAGAAGTTTTCCTTTTCCTTGCTTGAACAATGCTAAAATGCATGATCAATACTCCAGAATGTTTGAGGCGATTTGTGGAGTTCATTGTATACGGTTTACCTTGTTTAGCCGCTTCCCTTTTAGGAGTTACTTTTGATAGCCTCAAACACAAAAGTTCATGACCAGTCTCTGGTTTTAATGAAGCGCATGACCTTGATTTTAATAAGCAACTGTGCATCGGAAGTTTTGACATGGTAGATCTGTCTGAGAGATATTTCTCTGAATCCAAGTTGACCAAGGAAAACATCCAGTTTTTTCATTGGCTAGTCACAGACAGTTGGAGTCCTGTCAACTTTAAGACTTCTGGACAGCTAGACTTGCCACTTGGGGCTTTCAGGGACCAGAATTTAAAAAGAATATATGTATATATATATAAACAAACAGCTGGGACAAATTAAATGTTTTTGTTTTAAAAGTTTCTTTTTGCCAACCTTTGCTCTAGTCGTATCTTCTGCATTTCCTGAGATACTTCTGAAGTCTTTTATAAGTTAGTTAATTAATAATCACCCAAAAACACTATTCCGGTTCTTGTAAGTTGAAGGCAGGCAACAAAAACAAAAGAATCAGATTTTTGTAAAACGTTATTTCATCGAAAATGATAATAAAACACGAATTTATGATCAACACTCTCGAGAATCTATTGTTGAAGATTTTCTCCAAACAAAGTTTTTGCAAATTTACTAAATCTTTATTTACTGGGAGTAGGTTGGACACGTGCTATAGTCGTCTATAGATATAGATGTTTTGTGATCATCCCGTTATTACACAGAGAAATCGTAGAATGGGATGTAAAAGTCATTATGCTTAAAAAAATACAATGAAAATCTTTGATTAAAAAGAAAAAAACAAAACAAAAATATTGCCCCAAACCGTTATCTCTCTCTGCGTTGAACCTTCTTCTTTTTAAGCCTTGCCTCAGGGGCAAACGCAGTGGCCGCGACGCCGTTTGGGATGACCGAAGCGCAGGACAGAGATGTATCAGTGTATTGTTGTC
Organism: Elysia marginata; assembly: GCA_019649035.1. Classification (NCBI taxonomy): domain Eukaryota; kingdom Metazoa; phylum Mollusca; class Gastropoda; family Plakobranchidae; genus Elysia; species Elysia marginata. Next base: position 109,973 of record BMAT01006951.1, read on the forward strand.
TTACCTGTCAATACGTGGACATGTGTCAGGTCTAGTCACTGGTCACTGGTTGGACTGAGGTGTCACCTGGTCACACGATAGCCTGGGGGGAGGAGGGAGGGGTCGAAGCGGGCAAGGACAACGGTTTTTTTTCCTTCTCCTGCGAACAGTGCATTTTTATTTTACATAAGGTGGCCGTTTTACTTATTGTGGTCTGTTAGGAAGGATAGTGTTGATGCTATGAGGAAAAGAGGACTTTTTTCACACCGAGCAGGAAGAGGCAAATTTCTATGTCTTAATAATTTATAATCTGTTCGCATCAAAGCCATGGCACTAGATATAGATGATATTAATTATGTACGGTCTGAAATAAATTTGCGTACTCTACAAAGGCATAAATAGGCAAAAGGTTGTAAACTATAAAAGTACAGCCCGATGATTGTGTGTGTTTATAATCAGAAGAGATGAATTTATGTGGACAAAGATTTGTCAGTGGTACAAGGAAAGCAACACAGAGAGGGAGCGGCGGAAATGACAGAGAAGCGGCGCTCTGGCAGAGAGATATGGACAGAACGAAAGAAGGTTTGAAAAACGAGAAAGAAACAAAAAGAGAGAGAACAGACTGAAAGAAATACCTTAAGTATCGAATGCACACAGTACAAAAATAAATACGTTGTTCATCCGTGGCTGTGTCAGTTTCTAGTGAGGAGAGAAATGCTATGGGCGAATACTAACAGCGGCGGAGAGAAACACAAAAGAAGGATATGATTGAGAGCTTAATGGTTCCAAAAGATTGAACAAGCTACCTCTCTACATATAAATTATACACTGGACACAGGATGTAGGCGATGTGATCATATTTAGGAATGGAAAGAAAGACAAAAGAAAGTGATGATTTAGAGTTTAGTGGATGGCAAAGCCTGGAAGGCTCTCTATACATACAACTTCTAAAAGGACCACAGGATACAGGCAAATCTGGTCAGTGTAGAATGTTCTAGATCACGCAAGGAGCAGACAACTCTTGTCGTTGGTCATGGACGGTGATGATTGATGCTGTGAGTGACAGGTTTCTTCTCCCGACACACTCGCATCGATGTTCAATCATGATTGCAACCACCTTGTCTCGTGTCTGTGCTCAAACCGTCCAGCTGGCATTGATCTATCGCATCTTGGCACCAATGACTAGATCCTATGACAGAGTCCAGGGTCCATAACATTCCTGCCTTTCAGACAGATATGACCTTGAGTCCTAAAATAGATCAGAGAATGTCTTGAGCCTCAAGATAACATATCGTCTCTTGGCCTCAATAATAGACTGCAACGAAAAAAAAGCGCTGTCTCTGTTCTTTCTTACAGACATAAACGACCTTGTGTTTTAAAATAGACATACGAATGTCTTGAGCATCAAGGTAATCTATGGCAAAGGTAGATTTTAGGCAAACTTCTGGACTATGCGCTCCCCAGCACTCAGTCGGTTCCCGTAGCTCTTGGATCTGCCCCGGAAATGTTTCAAGTAGAGAGTGACCGTCTTATAATGAGTTCATTGTTGTGGGCGTGTTGGGTTGTTCTTACAAAGATTGAACATTCCTTACCATGTGTGTGTCAATTTGACTGGAAAAGGTGAGAATTTTCGCAAAATTCAAGTTTATTTAAGAAGTGTTTAAGCAAGGCTTTCTTCCAGTGTTGCCACCTTTTTCTTTATAAATATTCCTAAAGCACGTTAGGTATCTCTACCTCCCTTACTTTTATTTCTCGTCTTTTTCGCTTCACCAAGCGCTTTTTTTTATCGACGTAACATTCATAGAATAAAACAACTTTACTAACGATGTTGAAGATAAAATCTAGTAGATAATGGTTTTAGATGGAATATCGTGATTGATATCAATTTCTTGTGTTTTCTTAAAACGCTGTTCTGTTTCTTTTTTTGAAAGACAATTTTTTTTGACTGAAGGAATATTGTCTGTACTGCCCTGCGCTAATTCGTCCGGTCACAGAATAAGTGAACACAAAAGAACAAGCCTTGGTATTAGTTTACGGGAATTTTTTAAACTGTTTTGACAAAGAACATTATCAGTGTTGATTTTTAACTCCAATTCACGAATGCGATACATTGCCTGTAACTCCAGTCACCGACCGCGTTTACGTTCCATACTATTTAATTATCCATTTTGGTTTACATCAGCGCTCTTTTTTAGTTTGAAGGCTGGCGTTTTTATGTTTAACTGGCTATAGAAAAGATAAGATCAGCGTCACCCAATATAATAACGCCATTGCCATGAAAATAAAAACCTTAATAGAAATTTTGATTGGCGATAAAAGTTGTTTCACGGAGGGGACAAAAGAAGAGAAGCAGAGAGGAAGATTATTTTATAAAGAAGTTTGTTCTGTTTTACCAGTGCATTTACTATATTCAATAATTTTATTCTGAAGTAATCGTTAGATCGCGGAAATATAGTTTTATCAAAGAGTGGTCTTCAACTTTGTCAAGCTGTATTAACCAGAACGCAAGAAAGTCCGGTTATAATTTCACACTAGTTTCTTATTGAATAGTTTCAAACAGGTATTTGACGTCCTCTGACACTGTTATAGGATAGCCTGCGCCTGCGTGATACTCGGTACAGAGAAAATTTACATAATAGTGCATATATTTTACATAACTTGATTACGTTAAACAACGGCGATATACACCCAGTAAGCAAAGAAGCTATCTTGATATGTTATATGCAACCCATCTATTTTCCTATCTATATAATTGTCATTTTAACCTAAATTTTGTACCTTACCATGGCTTAAGAGTTTTAGATAATTTCGGGTTATTTTGTGTTTAACGTTTTGTCTTTTAGGGCCCAAATACATGTGTTCACTAAGGCTGGTAGAAGCTTTTTATATGCTCTAGTTTGAAGGATGACTTGTATTGATAATATCTGGTCTTTCAAAGTGTTTTCTGTTTATTTGTTTTTGTCTCCGTTACAATGGCCTCATAGACGATGCGTTTAGCGAGGCAATGCCATTTTAGTGGGCAGTTTTCTTTTTGTCCGAGGTTGAACGTTGTTTCTGTAGGTGTCTTTTTATTATGGTGCTGTTGTAATGATTTCTTGTTGTGGCTCCAGGTTGTTTGACTGAAGTTGGGCATACAACTGTAGCTGACTTTGATGGTGTTTCTATTGAAGATTTTGTGAAGGTTGTTTGCCTCTGGGAAATATCGGCCAATCATGGAGAGGAAGATCTTTGCAACGTTTGTTGACACACTGTCGCTGAATGGAGGGTTGCCCGCTGAAAAAAACATTGCCTCGCTAAATGCATTGTCTATAAGGCCACTGTAACGCAGACAAAAACAAATAAAAAAGAAACATATCATGAACTATGTACCTCATCGAAGCCAAATATAGCCTTGGTTTATCGCTTGTATGTCAAGATTTATGCAAAAGCGTGTGCTCTTCATATTTTTTGAGATTTTACGTTCCTTAAGTCTGTAAATAGAATTATGTCAAGGGTCTTATTCTCTGTCTCTGTTGACTGTTTTTATATTCCACTTCAAAAGAGTACCGTTACAAACAAGAGGGACATAAACCATGATCACCTGTACACAACACCATGCAAATCAAACAGTACAACACAGCCTGCCTTCCGTAGAACCTCTTAGTATTCTTAGTTTAAGGATACTCTGCTCTGGGCGGAGGGGAAGGGGGGGAGGTGATTGGGGTTAGAGAAGAGTATGATAAATTGTGATCGAGGAGCAGGGGCTTTATGAGTCCTGGCCAGTCGCAGATCAAGTGCTTCAGATACCAGTAACGTCGTTATCCTTCCATACATCATCATAGGACGTCACACAGCGTCGCGTAGAAAACACCAAGTTACAACGTTAGAACATCATTAAGGTTAAACGTTACCAAAATATTTTGACACCTTGGATTTTTAAAACGTTTTAGCTACTTTGGAAGCGAATTACAGACAACAATTGAAGAGTTCCAGTCATCCAATCGAACCACTTATCTTAAGTGTTTCTCTCCAACACTTTAATTAGGATTTGCAGGAATCTATATGGGGATGTGGTGGTGGTGGAGAGAGGGGGGGGAGAGTTCGTAAAAATAACCTTGTTGAAACGGTAATCTTGGCTTGGAAAAATAGGACTAGGACGACTCGGCGCCCGCTAATCTGCACAGTGCAATAAACAAGAGATCTACCTACACGTACAGCGGCTGTATGTGATAGAGGAAACTCAGTAGTTCATGGCTACACAAGAATCGCATAATTATATACTGTATGGTACTATACCTATAACCTAATCATTTTTGTGTTCTGTTACATCCTACCATATCGTAACCACTGCTTTCATTTTGTGAAACAATCGGGGGAACGCGCGTCTCAGTCTGAATATGAAGAAAAATGTCTTGATAAAGAGATACAAACAAATAAATCTATAATCTTATGACACAGGAGCTGTTTTTGTAACATTTCTGCCCATTCAGACCAGCCTTCTAACTACATGTATTGGGCCCAATTTCGTCATGAAAGAGACGATTTCAGCGCGGTAAGCAGGTTTCGGCGTTACGTATCAGACACTGAATGAAACCTCTCTATTGACTGATGGTGCTTACTTTACCCGGAGGCTAAAACTAGATGTTATTCACACTTACCTTTGGCGACGTAACATGTAAAAATACCTTTTACCGGTTTATATAGTTGTCTGTATTTGCTCCCTTACTTTTATCCGTTGCTGCGTAACCTACGTCTTTACCCTTCTTGGGTCTTTCATCTCGCCTCGGTTCCTTTTTCTCTTGGATTTTTTTACCTTTAACAAATATCTATAAAAAAAAAAACACGGGCGAAATTGCGGTTCACAGTAAATAATCTAGAGGGTTACAGTTTTTGACGTGTTAATGTAGCGATATTTGTATGCGTCTTTTATCACTTATTCGGCATGAAGGTGACACCTGAAACCATTAAGTCTCTAAGCCTTGCTTTATCCCGATCAAGTTTCTATCGGTTTTAAAGAATCTGTCTTTGTCACTGCATAGTTCACTTTCATCTCCAGTCGCATCAGTTGACAGGTTGAAATAAATAGAGAAAAATCATTGTTTGAAATGCGAAGGCATTTTTGGTTGTGGTGCACTAATGCGCAGAAATTTGAAATTTCGAAACTGCACAGGAAGCAATAAACTTCAGAAATGAAACGGACCAAGATTGTCAGAATAAAACATCTATTTTCATATTTTATTGCTGTTTTTAGCAGGTTAATGCAGGGATATCTGGGGGGACATTTGGCATTTGATCGACTTATAACCGCTCAAGAGAAAGAAAGGGGGATGGGTGGGAGTCGAGCTACGAAAGAAACGATGGCAGAGTAGGGGAAGAATTAGCTTTGACTTTCCAGACGAGATAAAGGCACGTTGACGATAGAAGAAAAATGAGAAAGACGCAAAGAACTTCGAAAGATTGAAAGATTGGTAGAAAAAAAGAGAGAAAGAGAGAGACGGAGAGAGAAAAATAAAGTAGACTTAAATTTTTAAAAAAAGTTAAAAGTACAAAAGAAAAATTTTTAGGAGACGGAAGTAACAGAAAAAAGAGCGATAGATGGACAGGTTAGATGAATGGCACGGACACAGAAAGAGCGAGGCTTATCGAAAGCCCGCGCTGGGGAACTGTAAGAAGAGACATAGGATGACGGTTTATTTAAAACTAAAAAATACATAATTTTCACCATTGTGAAAAAGATCAGCTCATTAATATATTGCAAAAAATACAGAGGTTTATTTTTATCCTACACTTTGGATTTGTATTTTTTGTTTAATGTAGACAATTTTTTCTCCACCCGGTGTATGTTAGCAATCTTGAGTACCCGGATAAGGTTGAATACCTGAATTTCTGTTACACCTGGTCGTCCTCCATTTCTTATCTTCATTTCCCTCTAATAACTTTTCCTTACCCGCTCTCTTGCTTTCTCCCCAGGCGATGGTGTAAGTCGCTATCAACTGTACAATCCACCATCTGATTCGGATACACTCAGTCCTGTAGAAGGCAAACCGCACCAGGGTTTTTATTGCCGCCACTTTGGTATTGACTGCGTGGTATCTCAGGCCACTTGTCAGCGCCGTCTTGGGTTCAGGTCAGCGACTATGGGGGCCGTTATGGGCTCATCGGGCCAGCAATTGCCTTCCTAACGACCATAACTTGACACCTGGTTATGGCCACAGTGACACCTTCCCGCCCGAATAGGGACTTTGTCGGGGGACAAGTTCAACAAGGCAAGCCGTGAAATAAATTCAGAGGATTTTCAAACGGGGGATTTTTTTCTCCCTTGAAGACAAGAATCTCACCATTTGCTTTTTTTTGCATAGAGCATAATATTTATCATATTTCTTTTGAGGCTAGTTTTTAACCTACGAAACTCGGTTTGAGACTCCTACCCTGTCTACTCAAATATCACTCGCTTTGAACAGTTTAAATCACAACTTAAATAGTACAGGTGGGGTTCAACTTAGTATGGACTAATCACCGGTGCAATTGACTGCTGGGCATATCAAATGAAGCCTTGGTGGTGGTACCAACACATTCCAGGACTAACCTCGCCCGGCGCAGAAAAACACTCGAGCCTCTTACTACAGACAGCGATGGGCCAAGAAGTTCATTTCCACAGTAGCGTCAAATGCTGCAGATATGAGTTTAACAATCCGTGACAACGGCAGCGGGATATCAGTCCAGGTCTCAGTGCGTGCAACGTCTGGTCTTCACTGTCGTGTCCAGAACAGGGAACAAAGGTGCCACGGTTCCGACCTGACGGAACATACACTGCTTTTGTAATTTGAAACTTAATAGTAAAAACGTTGCGCTATGTAATTTCTAATTGCTCAACAAAGAAACGCCAAGTTCGTGTGGGGTGGTTTCATAATGTTTTATAAACTCAGTTCTTTCGAGGAAAGACATTTGTTGCTTTTTTGTGTTATTTAAGCGATGGATTATTTATACATGCATTCCAGAGATTGATTGATAAAATGAAAACAACGATGTTCAGAATTCATGAGTGCAACTAGATTTTTGAGTCTATAGCTTTATTGTGTTGTTTTGGTATAGACTTTATTAGTCAGCCTTTCAAACAGAAAGTGGAATTAATTTCGCCTGATTTTCCTTAGTTTAGCCCGGTCATCATGTAAGTCTGTTTCACTCGATTCTGGGAGTAGCAGTAAAATGAACAGCAAGTTTTCTTCTCTGCTCCCTTTTGGGAAACTCCGATGGCGCTGTTCACAACGCATGACAGCAAACAGAGGGACCTGTTTCTTCCTGCTGAGCGTTCTCCTGCCACAGGTGGCGCTCTCGCAGGACAGAACTTACAACTTCAAAGAGCAGGAACCTGAGGGCTCGTTTGTTGGGAATATTGCTCGCGATCTCAACCTGGAGGCGATCATATCCGACGCGATCTTCCAGTCGCTGCAGTACAGCATTCTTGTCTACAAAGATGGTGATTACTTCCGGATCGACCCGGTCAACAGTGACCTCTTCACTCGAGGCGTCCTTGACAGAGAAGAGATCTGCCCCTACGACAGCCAGTGCGTCCTTGAGCTGCGGGTCGGGGCAAGGTCGGAGACTGACCTCCAGAAATACTCTATTGTCGTGAACCTGCTGGACATTAATGACAACTCTCCCCGGTTCAACCAGACGACCTTCACCCAGCCCATCCCAGAGTCGGTCCAAGTGGGCAAGAAGTACCCGTTGCCTGGGGCGTTGGATGATGATCGAGGTCCGGGGAACTCCATACAGTCGTACTCGATAAGGTGGGTTCACACTCATTAATCTTCATAGAAATCAGATTTTTTTTTATTTGGTATGAATCATGTATATTATTAAAGAATGCAAAATTTTTAGTAAAGACTTGCTACTGTTAGACAAACCAGACAGTGAATATCAAATAAGGGTGGCAGTAGAGCAGTGTTGATAAGCAGATTCAAAACTTAAGGTAAACAATACATAATTATACTAGCAAACTTGACCCTTCTACGAATGGTGAAAATAAACTATGATAAGACCAACAACTAGTTATGAGTATACTCAAAATTTACGCTTATAGGCAAAAAAAAAAAGGCTGTGTTACTAACCTTGTCAAAATGTTGATAGTTTATAACTGCCGACACCGCGATCTACATGCAGTATTTGATCTCTGTGAAAATTAGACGTTTATAATACGGGTGTCTATATCTGGATAAAACTTTTTTTTCAGTATTATTTATAAGTTGACCAACATCTCCTTTTCTTTGTGTTATCTTTATGTCCAGAATTCTCTCCGCTGAAACTTAAGCTTTTAAGCCATTTTGTCCAATTTTAAATGTAAAAACCTCAATAAAGAATAGCTCACTTGGATACCTAAGAACTGGGTTTCCCAGCAGGGTCGCACTTAGCCACCAGTATAACCAAGATCTAGGTTCCCAGTAGGGCCGCACTTCGCCACTAGTATAACCAAGGTCTAGATTCCCAATAGGTCCCTACTTCGCCACTAGTATACCAGAAGATCTAGATCTAGACTATCTCTCAAAAAATCTCTAGACTTAACCTA
>BMAT01006951.1:137031-149994 GCA_019649035.1 Elysia marginata
TATCTATCTATCTATCTATCTATCTATTTATCTTTCTATCTATCTTTGTAGCATTGTCTCTCTTTTGTCAAAGCAAACAAGAAATACATACACTCCTCTTAACACATCACGCTCAACGAAGCAGCTTATCCTAATGTGTCCTTGATTTCATGAAACGTTTCAATTAGAACAATCTCTTAACTCTAGTTCCATTAAAATATTTTACGGCTTGGGGAAAGAAGCTATTTACTAATCGTTTATTTTCTTTGAACGCCCGTAGTCTTCGCCCATGGGTCAAAAAATTGAAATCTTTCCTTGCTGGGTGGGTGTCATCTTTTAAGATCTTTTTTGTTCTGGCTGACATTCTCTCTTCATATAGACTTTCAAGAGATGGCAGGTTCACACCAATTAACTTTTGTGCGTTTATGACAATTGAGTTAAGTCTTTTAATGTCCTTTTTTGTTGTTCTATCAAACCAAACAATAATCGATTGAGGTAAGATGCTCTCCACAATGGCTCTGTAAAACTTAATGAGTGTCACTGAATTGACCTTAAAAGACCTAAGTTTTAATTAAAAGTACATTCGCTATCTGGCCTCTTTGTAATTGTCTTGCAACCAGTCCAAATGAGTCTTAAGTCGAAATTGGAATGTAGTGAGGTATTGGTATCACAGAAAAGCTTATTTTCTCTTGTTTGAAATACAACAAACAGAAAAGCTTTATCATGCTTCTGTATGAAGTTATAGGCGTTTGAAATTGACAGGGTTAGGAAGTGTGAAATTTTAGAAAGGGGAGAAAACAGCAATAAAGTTTGGACGACTATAAAGATAGTGAGGTCTTAGCAACCATATCAATTAAAATTAAACACCTAGAAATGAAATTTGAACATCAATTAGGTTCGAAAACTCGTTAGAAATGGTTTTAGTGTCAATATCTATAATAAAAAGTTGACTTCTGAACACCTACTAAACTTTAAGTGCCTATACCTCCAAACTAAGCCTTTCGACTTACGACTCATTTGAACAGAATGTTTTTGATTGAGCGGTATAGATTAAGACGAGTGCATGTATTTGTTGTTCATTACGACGAATACCAGGAAATGATAGAGAGATAAAGAGAGAGGGAGAGATAGATAGATAGAGAAAGAGGGAGAGAGAAAGAGTGATAAAGAGAGAGACACACACACAGTGTGTCTGCGAGAGTGATATTTTTTTTTCTTTAATATAGATATACACATGGAATTAGAGTACTTCACTATAATATTCATAATGACAGAACATATCAGAAACAACAACAATTATAGTGCTGAAAATGAAAGTAACAATACTAGTCAGCTTGATCATCATTAATAATAGTTTTATCATCTACGTATTGTCCCTGAATTTCACTTCTTTTACTTCGTTTCTCCATAACTAGCCGTTGGTGAAATGTCAGTAAGTCAAGGAAGATAACTGTCGCTGAATTCTTATAAGGATATCGTCTATATCGTCCAGAAACTGAGAAGTCTGAGGGGCCTCCGCTGCGTGGCGGCACTCGTGAAGGGCACCGCCATTGTCATCTTGGTCGAATGAGAAGAAAGAGAAGAAGAAATTATTTAAATATATCCCCAACCTGTCCTCTTGTTTAATATATTCTTTGCAGTCATCATTTCAGGCGTTTTTTTGTAAGCTGAAAGTCACAATGAATGTTTAATGGAGAATAAAATAAGTTGACCAATCACCCGAGACAAAATAATACTTTTGGGTGATAATTCGGTTTGTAAATATTCTGTCTTATTCAAGTTGGGCAATTGATCAATTTATTCTATTATTATATTTCTACTTTTTGCCCGTGAATCCAATGGATCCTTGAATTTATTCTGAAGCACCTCAGGAGTAAAGTATTTGTCTCTCTTTTAGTTACGTGTAATATAAACAGGGACTAGTTGTAGTAAAATTTTGACTCCCAGGTGGACATTTTTAAATCTACTCAATTCAATTTTCAGCGCAAGTCAATTCATTTTTTAAAAGAGCTACACAATTTCCACAAACCCAATAAATTTTTTTTTTAATTTTCTTTTTTAATTTATTCCAACTAGTTCCTGAGTTAGCTGATCCATTCCTTTAATAGGTGTTACAGATTCCTTGGCTACATCTCATAAACGGGCGCTTGCGTATCGGAGACATTGCCTTCTCTCTAGAGGTTTGAACTAAACAAGGTTCTCTTTGTCATTAACAGAAGCAGTTTCTTGGATGAAGCTTTAGTTCTCTAGATTGTTTTATCGAATTTGGAACGTATTAGAAACACGATAATATTAAGACCTATAGAATTTAGTTCTACAAGCCTAATTCGGTTTATGCTATGTACAATCTGAAAAATATATGCAAAAGAAATAAGTTTAGCGGCACCATGTCCATTATATGTCTAAGACTTCCCGATATGCTTGGACTGAGTGTGCAAGAACGTATAATTATTATTCATGCCTAGTTATAAAGACTGTTTTCTATCATCATTTTACTGGATTCGCTGAGTAATCTAGATATGGAAACCCACGTGTGTACAGTTTTAACAAAATGTGGATTTGAATCGAAAAGGGTCAGGTTGTCTTAAGGTTTGAAAATGTTATCATGGCCAATTTTTATATTATTGGCCCCTATTTTGCTACAGACAAAATTATATCTATGATATGGAAAATCAGAAAATTCGATAGGATGATACTATCATGTTCATGTACAAGGATTATCTAACCATTGAAAGATTATCATAATAAATATTGGAAGCAGCCACTGCGNNTCAAATGATTGAAAGATTTTAAAGGTATGAAATTAGCAGTGAAGAGAAATAGGCTTTTTATAAGGCTTTTAAGGAGCGTAGTGGCGACATGGTATAAGCTATGTTTCTCAAAGTGGCAAGGTGGTGGGTGCCGAAGCATCTATAAGTCGAAGGTTCGAATCATACTAAAGGCAGACATCTTGGGTATCTCCACTAAAAAGTCTGGAGTGTGTAATTTAAGTCAATTAAAATGATTGAAGAAAAATAAATCATAAAGGTGATTGACAACAATGATTACCTATAAATTACAAACTTTAGGCTAAATAAACCGGCACACATCTTGTGAGAAAAATAAGGGCAAGTCACAACGTGTATTGTCAGAGATTAACTTAAATTCTTCTCCTTCTCCCTCTTCCTTCTTCTTCTTCTTCTTCTTCTTCTTCTTCTTCTTCTTCTTCTTCTTCTTCTTCTTCTTCTTCTTCTTCTTCTTGTCTTACGGATCTTCGCCTAGGAAACCCCAAACCGTTCTCCCTGTTTTTTATCACAGCAGCACACAACACACTCCCCCAGTGAGATACCTCTTGGCCCAGGTTTTGAGCCAGAAACTGTCACCAGGCACTGAAACCGCCCTTACCTGGAACTCCATTGACAGGCAGTGAGAATCGATTTACTTCCCTTTGATTATTGCGCGTGAAAGGGGCTTAAGAACGTTATGATCCACCCATTATAAGTTTTCTTTGAAAGTAAGGATTAATGTTTAACCGTAATAGCCTTAGTCCATCGTTTTCAGACAGCATGCTTGTACTAAGAAACTGAATAATTGAAGAATGTGAAACTTGAAATGAGCTGAGAAAGGGCCTTTACCAGTCAGGCTCTGAGTGGGTAGCCTCTTATTTTTGTTGGCCAGTCTTTATGGATGAATAACGAGGGACAAACAGTAATGAAGAATGAAGTTCGTAAAGTGTATAGGGCTAGATTATAGAAAGATGGAAACGGAAACTAAACAAAACTTAATCAAATGAGGTTATGGAAAAGAAAGAATGAAGAATAACAAATAAAAAATATCAATAAAATTTAAAGAGAAAACTGAAAAAAGACAGGAAGGGACGAGAATGCAGAGGAATCTAGGCAAATTAATGTTTTTACCGACATAGGTACAAGAAAAGGGTGAGAGAGGGACACAAAAAAGTAATTTATTCCACATCTTTCATTTTTTTACACGGAAGAAAGTAATATAACAAGGACAGCAGAGATGTTGAGCAAAAATGAGAAGAGAGTAAAGAGAAAAGAGTAAAACGAAAACGAAATGCAACGGGCAAAATATGAGATTGGCAAGCAGTCATGAAGAATAATCACATGCGTAGATCTCGCTTTGGTGATTTGTTGACTAGAGCCGCAGGCTATCTGTTGTTATGAAATGGAAAACAACCTATACACAGTTGAAGGACCGAGAGCACAATTTTCGGTCCACTGAGCCTAGAACAATGGTTGGCAAACACCTTGATTGTTCCAGCGAAGTGCCGGTTGTCAGCCAGCGGTAACCAAGGTTTAGAGGTCTGGAGAGGTTTTGTTGAATTTCCATCAAAACATTTTGAAGACGAACAATACCTGCGTGTGATTGTGGTGCAACTGTTTTGTGATTGTTCAACGCACGCAACGCTGCGCTAAACCCTGATAAACATCTTCGGTAGCAACTTAGGAGACGTACAAATGATTTGAGTCTGAATAGACATCTTCGGAAAACTTAGGAAATTTTAAAAACATAAAGATCTTTCATACTTCACTGCCTGGCATATCCTAAAACACAATGGGCTAAGTGATGCTTGGGTGTGTATTGTTAATGGCTCTGCCCATGTTGAAACGTTCGATTACAACATGTACTTTTATGATTTCATGAATTAAAGAGTAAGCTGAAAGTTTCGAACTCCCAGTTACACTCAGTCACAGGTCCCGACGCTCACACATCACGCAGTATCAAAACTGACGAGGATTGTGGACAGTGATATTCCTTGTAAAAGAAATTTAGCGCAGCCTTATCTTTAGAAATATTTTCTCATAATTTATTCGATAAAATTTACATGTAGAAGTAACGCATTAATATTCCGAGCAAATGGTTTGTCCTTAGTTTCAGATCTCATATGAACAATTAATTCGAAAGACTTTATAGGAAATTAGTCTTATAAGTGTATGGTATAAAATAGTATGGAAATACTGTAGCTCAAATTTTAAATGAATTGTATAAATTCTTACTATAATCACTGTAATATATTGTCGCATAAGGATGACGGTTTTTAGTTGTTTTAGAAGACTTAAACATGAATGCGGCAGATATCTTGTGTTCTAATCTTACTTGCTTTTCCCTGAATCAAAGTCCAGGTGGAAGCTAAAAAGTTTTAATCAGCACTAAAACAAACAAAAATAAACGAATCTTACATGCAAACTGATATTTAGATCTGCGTCTGAATGCTCTCTATGGCTTCCCGCAAAGCAAACTTCTATGCCGCGCAAGACACAGATTTCTGTCTAGTGTACACGACCACACACCCACCTTACATGGTCCCTTGTTCTTCTGTAGAGAGGCAGAGGTCAGCAGAACATATCCGTCGTTTACCACCCGCTGTGTTTCGAGGTAGAGGGAAGGGCTGTCGACCTTTGACCTCCTCTTCCTGTATCCCCTCCTACCGGAAGTGCGATATCCTGCGACTGATAGTGGATGAAGAGGGCTCAAAAGAGGTGGAGATGCACAGCGGACAACACCTTCCCAGGATTCATGAGGAGGAGGAGGAGGAGGAGAGCATGGGGGTAGATCTACTGCCTGACGATGGTGAGGATGGAGATGTGGCTGGCGGCAGTGAAGACACTCGGCCAGAGAGTCAGCGGAGAATGGCATCGAAGTGGCCAGTATCAGCCCAGACAGACTTGGAGATACAAAGTCTGGCCATGGGTGAAGGTAATACGAATCACATGAACAGCGAGCGTATCGAGTCACGTGATGATGAGTTTGACACGGATCTCAGCGACCCGGAAGAAATTTATGGTAAGTTCTAACAAGTTGTTGGTAATTATTGTGGTTTTAAAGACAAAAGAGTTAACGATTCAGCTAGTGAAATTTAAATGTTTTGGCAGGTTTTTGTTAGTTGTTCTTTGTTCAAATATAATTTATTATTGCCCCTTGTTTTTTAGTGCTGTAAGGTTGAAAAGACTAACTTGACTCTTTCACTTCGATCACAAAACAAAATTGGTTTAAATTAAACTTGGTTATTTTGCTCTGGATTAAAAATTACTGTTCGCGAACTGGAAAGAAGAGAGAGGGTATTAGCAATCTTGTCTGTACTATTTGCTTCTTATTACTCCTCGTGTCAAGATAAAATCCTTTTCAAACAAAATGTCAATGCGCCAAATTCGTATATTTTAAGCTATGATATAGGTCATTTTGGGTAGTGTATTATTTTATTTATTCATCATTCCATCTTTTGTACTTAGGATATGAATAATAAATTGCAAACCTAATATCCTCACAACGAATGACTTCTTGTAGTGAAATAATTTGTTCGTCTGTTTTTCTAACCCAAACCTCTGGTTAGAGCTGGCTACTGTTGGTGTTTTTTTATAGCGCATGATGTATGAAATACAAGTAATAACCCTGTAACGTAACTCTTTCATTCATAACTTAATTGACAACCGTGCTGATTACTGATATAACTCATAATAATGTCTTAGACCGTGGGAGGCTGTATTTTATTGGCGGGACACACGATTGAGACACACAATCATCTTCTTGCTATTTATCTCAGCATCTAGAGATCATTATAGTTTTTTAAACATACTTTTTGTGATCATCAATACATTGGTAACCTCTACGACTCACAACGAATGTGTGAGTTAGATCTAGAGATCTAGCTCACAACTCGACCCAGAGTTCCTAGATCTATACAAACTAGAATCTAAAAGTTGATTTAACTGCCTAAAGCCATTTCACAATCTAAACCTAGATCTAAATTCAGGATCAAATTACCTTGATATTACTTCAAACAATTTTAGGTCTAGATACAAAAAGTTATGGCTGTTGAAAGTTTTGCCCTGAAGCTGACAAGATACACGTTTTGGATCTCAAGCCCTTTGGCATGGTTCGCCCAGACCGAAGCCCAGCTCGCACTAAGAAATGTTTCCCAAGATGACACAAAGTATTACCATGTCGTTGCAGCATTAGACACCAACACGGCGAACAGAGCGTTATCTTTCCTCACATCGCCCTAATCAACAGACAAGTACAAAGCCATCAAAACATTCCTTATATCGGTGTATAGGCTCACAGATGGGAAACGTATTACTGCCTTACTCAACATACGCTGTCTGGGTGACTTCAAATCATCCGAGTTGATGGACAACACGCTTTCTCTTCTTGACCAGTACCAAATATGGTTCCTTTTCAGGCAAATTTTCCTCAAAACAACTGCCAGAGCACGTTCGCACTCCTTTTTCAGTGTTAGACGTATCTGACTATTGAGCTCTTGCCCGCGAAGCAGACTAACTTTTTTCTGGCCGGAGGTACTAACAAACTCGTTGCTTCTCAAAACAACGTCACGCAGTCCATAGACCTGAAGCCACAGATAGACGCAATCTGTTGGTACCATCAAAAGTACTGTGACAAAGCAAGAAAATGTCTGCCACCGTACCCCAAGTACACAGCCCATCGCAAAGATAGAGAATAGGTGGACCCCGGGGTCCACTTAACCAAAATCAAGCTCTTACTCTTACTTTTGGGATAGCTGAACCCCGGATCCAACTACGTACTGGTTTTGTAGACCCTGAGTTCAATTCATAAGCCTGGTTGGTTTTGAGACATTAATCAAAGTTAATTTTTTGCAAAAGAGTAAAAAACCCTTGTTTGCATAAATAGTATTAGTGTGTGTGTGTGTGTGGGGAGGGGGTTAAGGTGAAAAAATCGCGTTATGTTTCTTATGTATATATCTATACGTAGTGTTTAGATCTATACCATACTTAAGCGTACTGGTATTAAACTTTACAATTGTTTTCATAAGTTCTAGCTTTTTTTCTACTGTTTTGAACTAAACATTTCATTCTAAGGAATTTGATGCAAACCGGTTAACCCCATCCCTTCATGTCCTTTGTTGCAGATCACAGTTTTATAAATCTGTTAAATTGTGAAACACCCATTTGACTATTTTCATATATATACATGTAAAGTAATCGCCTCAAGGCTTTCAATGATCTTTCACACACTATTTTGCATAAAATTTAACAAGGCATACCATCTTTAAGAGGATGAAGAGAAAAAGCTGCTTTTTATTGACGCAACTATGTGACAAAATGCATTTTGACATGGTACCAAGGGAGATAAAAAATACAAATTTTGAATTTTAATAAAATATACAATAAACCGAATGCATAGTAAACCCAAACAAATTTACACTTATTCTAGTCGGGGAAGATTGCCAAGTTCCGTTTTTTTTTTGTTTTTTTTTTGGCGATGTAAACATAAGGCCCAGAAGTTGGTTTTCTTCTTGATGCTATAAAAAAAAAACAGGCAAATATTATCTGGATAACGATAGCTGTAATCATATTGTGTCTTGCGTTTTTTATTTCTTGTTCTTTTTTTTTTTTTTTTTTTAAAGCCTGTGACAATGTCTCCGTCTTGCCAGTCTTGGGAAGCCATGCTTCTCAAAAGAGAATAGGCCTGTTATCACGAAAGTTTAGATATCTAGATCTAGATCGCTAAGTAATAGTAATATAATGTAGATCAGATTTCAAGTTAACTTGAATTGAGAAAGATTTGGAATAAGTCTACACTAAATCAGAAGAGAAGTCTAAATTTGAAAACAAAATAAACACGGCTAGAAATTTAAATCGCAGATCAACGATTATCAGGATCTCACAAGAACAAAACACGTGCACACTGCACAGACTGACAAAGATAGATCTATGGCTAAAGTGAAACTAAAAAGGTTGTGACTTCCTCTTCGCCTAGCCCACATGACAATGTTACTATTGTTAGAATTTGGATCTAGCTTTTCATTGGTCCGGGGTCCACCTATGCTAAACGCTTGATTTTGTTTAGGTGGACCCCTATCCACTTTCCATCGCAAAAGGAACCAGGGAAACGCTAGGGCGGGCCAGCAGTAGCATCGGTATCTGCTGATACTTGATGTAGGATATAGGCCCTAAGCATCATATTTTTGTCGTTTTACACCCTGTCAGCACATATCAATAGTTTTCAAGAAAAAAATCTTAAAGTTTTTTCGAAGTGCAGCTTTAGATCTAAAAATTTTTTTTAAAAAGCTTGGTTATAGAGTCATTTTTCCTTGGCATTCCTCTATAATTAGGTTCCAAGTCGATTGAGACACGCAATCATCTTCTTGTTATATTTTTCTCGATCTAGAGATCATTAAAGCTTTTTAAACATACTTCTTGTGTCCATCGTTACAGTCTCCAAGAAACGTCGGGGACATGAAACTTTATCCCCATCTTATTTATATAGTAAGATAAATATAATTTCAGTTAACTTCAGTTTTTAACTTGACCTAAACAGTTCATCGTTATGACATATACATATGTCTTTGCTATCAGAAAATTTATACGAAGCATACATTAAGATTCTTTTATCGTTATAAAGTTCTTTTGTCCGGGTTTGTATAAGTACAATCACGTTATTAATTCAATTTTTTAAATATGTATGAATGCGCCATCGAGTAGAGTTCATGGCTACTACCTCTTATACCTTCTTCAGCCTCGTAACACTCAATCAGTAGTGTAAGATTAAGTGTTTTAGATTTTTATGAGCAGTTCAGAAAGACAGTGTAGTTCTTTTCCAAAGACGTGGTAGCCTCATTTTTCTTACATTCTAATGAGGTCATACAGGTTAAAGTAAATATATATCATAAAATCATAATTTGGAAAACCTGATAAAAAGCGCTGGATATCAACGGTGCACGAATAAATAGGAGAGAAAGTAAGAATTTATTCATCATGTTTCCAGAATGAAACCCACATAAGTTTGCTTCAAATCAAGTGGATTTTTTCAGACAATTGACTTTATTGTGAATTAATTTCTTTCAAAGAGTGAAGAAAACATAATGGTAACAACAGCATCCGGGTCTTTTCCTTCAAACTCATAGCAAAACAGAGTGGCCGTTAACCAAGAATATACAATAATAGCATTCATTATGTCGATTACCTTTTTTTACTGTGTCCCTTTCTTCTTCAATTAGAAAGTTCCAAGAAAAAGAAACGAAAGAAGGAAACTCTTCAGATCTACAAGATTGCGTGTGTGAAGTACAAGCTGGCACCAAGGTCAGCGTTTGTGAAGCAGTGTGGCCAGGTAAACATTGACTTGAGCAATCGCTTAAACAGCGCGGAGGACTTGAGGCCAATTTCCCTCGCTCTAATGGTAAGGCATTAAAAGTGTTTATTAAATTGAATCATATAACTGTTGGTTTGCTTTTAAACATAAAAACTTGACCACCAAATTTATCTCAAGGATAAAACAAGATTTTAGAAGTGTTATACGATTTAGAGAAGAGCAAGATATTATCTTATTTTACCCTATTTTCACCTCTGGGGTGCAAACACTCCCCGACGACATTTTCTTTTGTTCTAAAATCCCCAATTTTTCACCTATAAACATGAAATTTAGTGACTTTTCCTAAACTGACCCCTTTCAAAACTTTTCTGAATTTCATGCCTCTCACGTGCATAGTTTACTCGCCCGAGATGAACTCCCCTGGAATTTGAGATTTGTTTTTGTTTGGGGTGTGTTTACACTTTAATAAAATGGAAAATAGCAGGAATCCTCCTATTTCATCTCTTTGGGGGGAGGGGATATTCACCCCATGTAGTTTTCTATAATAGAATAGCAAGTCGCCTTTTAAGTTACGATTTTTTGGTGAAGATCAATATAAATAAGATACTTTTTGATAAGTACTTAAAGATGCACACATATGATCAGAAGAAAACGAAAATAAAGGCCTCTGACCCTGGCATCTGATTAAGTGTGTTGGGAT
The DNA here is from genome assembly GCA_019649035.1 of Elysia marginata. Classification (NCBI taxonomy): domain Eukaryota; kingdom Metazoa; phylum Mollusca; class Gastropoda; family Plakobranchidae; genus Elysia; species Elysia marginata. Next base: position 147,782 of record BMAT01006951.1, read on the forward strand.
TAGTCATCTCTGGTAAAGTTGAAATTTATAGTCAGTTTTAATAGTGAAAACTTACATTTTGGATAAATGTTGTCATGTGTATTTTTATTTACATACTGTTCTCATAGAGTGTGGGCGTGAATTTATAATTAATGTATTAGACGTATTTATAATTGTATAGTTTACATGGGCTCTAAATGATTTATTTTAATTGTGCTGCTGATGCACAACTTAATTCATTTCTTGAGTCAGACTATCCCCTTGGACACTTTCAGTCCGGCATGATAGTGTTGATAGCTGCAGTTCTATTCTATTTTCAGTGCTTCACGGTATTATCACAATACTGAAATACAATGAGGAACAATATTTCTTTTTCTGGCGATAAGCAATTTCAAGCGATTTATTTGGAAGTTTAACAAACAAATTAATCAGCTAAATTGTTGAAATTCATTGAAATGACAATGGCAGCTTACTCTGTGTCGTGTTGTTCACGTTGTCAGGGCGACAAAGATACTCGAGTGTTGGACTTATCATCGAACTCACTGGGAGCAGCCGGCGCATCCGACCTGGGACACATGCTCTCAAAGAATCAGACCATCACAGATCTGGTACACACAGAAAAAAACTGAGTTTGTGTCGTTTATCATGTTTATAGCGCTCAATCATATAAGGGGAGATAAGATAAAATAATATTTACTTTCCTTTATGCAAAGAGGCAACATGTTTTATTGTTGTTCTTGATAACATGAATTTTAAGTTACTATAAACAACTTTCAATAATATAACCTAAAAATCCTTAATAATAAAGCAGAGGAGAGTGATAAAATACAAATGTTTGGTTAAATATGTTCGCTTCTGTCAGATCAAGAGTATTGCTAGGTATCGGGGTGTGAAAGATTCACCCATGTTTTCAAAATTGACAGATATCTAGAAACTAAATCTCGTCTCGCTTTGCCGTCGGAAATGTCCTAGCGCTCCCGTTATTGTGTGTCGTGACTCCGTCCTATATCAGCTAGGTTGAAGTTATTTTAACACTCCCGTTGCTGTGTGTCGTGGCTCCGTCCTATATGAGCTAGGTTGAATTCATTTTAACACTCCCGTTGTTGTGTGTCGTGACTCCATCCTATAAGAGCTAGGTTGAAGTTATTTAACACTCCCGTTGCTGTGTGTCGTGACTCCATCCTGTAAGAGCTTGGCTGAATTCATTTTAACACTCCCGTTGCTGTGTGTCGTGACTCCATCCTATATCAGCTATTTTGAAGTTATTTTAAACATCGATGTCAGTTCCAGTTCACAACTATGTTCATTAGACTCGTCTTAAAAATGGTCAAATTAAACCAGAAAGGCAAAATAGTGTACAGGGGAATCCCTCAGTTTAAAATGACATTCTAGTGACTGCAAAAATAATTTTGATTCAAACAGGCTTTGGCTGAACGAAGGTAGTTTCTCTAAGAAAAAATCATGTGAGCTGCGAAATCTTCTTTTACCCAGTATTTTGGTTCATCAGCGTTCGGTTTAACAGAGATGATTTGATTTATCTGCATTAGTTCAAAACACAAAATAGTAATGTTGTTGTTGTCGTTGCTGTTTTTTTTTTATCTAGTGGAATCTTTAATAGCTGCATGCAGGGGCAGTACGCAAATTCGGACATGTTTTTATTCTCACCTGACTTTGACCTTTTTGCATTACCATTAGACAAAAATGGTCTAACCGTCTGCCCCTTCCCCCTCCCTAACCTACATTGTGTCAGAACTTGTCCAGCACCGAGTTGGGCCGAGATGGTCTGAAGGCGTTGGACACCTCACTGGTCAAAAACTCCACCCTGACCATCTTACGTCTGGCCAGCAACCACCTGCAGTGGATGGACGACCAGCTTCTGGCAATACTTCTACGGGTGTGTTCTCTCTCTCTCTCTCTCTCTCTCTCTCTCTCTCTCTCTCTTTCTCCTCTTTATCTGTCTCTCGGAATCTCTGTCAACTTTTCTTCAATCAAAACAAGAATACTTGTAGATTTTTGTTGAATTAAGAAAAGTATGATGACCCGGTGACCTGCGATTGTGAAAATCATACGGATGTTGATTACTGTTGACACAATAATGCCAGAGATCGTCCAATACACGGATGTCGATTACTGTTGACACAATCATGTCAGAGATTGTCCAATACACGGATGTCGATTACTGTTGATACAATCATGTCAGAGATCGTCCAATACACGGATGTCGATTACTGTTG
>BMAT01006951.1:180616-192645 GCA_019649035.1 Elysia marginata
TCACCATCGATTTTGATGTCGATTAGCGGTATTACTTTTTCTCTGCTGATTACAATTGTTCTTGTCTTTCTTTTGTTGATGAATAGTCCACATTTCTCGCTTTCTTCCTTTACAGTGTTGACAAGTTTTTGGAGATCATATTCATTTTCGGCTAGCATCACTGTATCATCGGCGTATCGCAAGTTATCGATGTTGATACCACCTACTGTCAGACCAGGAATGTTATCTATTGTTATGAAGATGTATTCAGTATAGAGATTAGGCACTATATAAAAACGCTTTTTACTTTACTTTTGATCTAGAGTCTGTATTAGACCTAGATCTAGACTAGGTTTTGGAACTTGAATCGCATTCAAGGGGGAAGATATTTTTGGTGTATAAAATGTTAATAGGTGTAAAATTAAATATGAATGATTATATGAAAGGTCTCATGACTGAACTGCGAGGAAGGGGCCGGAGAATCCTCGAAAATTGTAACTTAATTACACAGTGAAAGAAATGAAAAGAACTATTAATGAAAAACGAGTTATTTACACAAAAAAAAGATCGCATAAAGTAGATCTAGGCCTATCTGGAATGAAAAAGACAGATATAGAATGACTTATCTTCTTTCCAGCGTAGATCTCGTAAACAATGATAGCTCACTTGTTTCGTGCCTATTTTTAGAGCTAAAATATAACGTTATACCTTATTTGAAAAAAATTGGCTTGCTTATCCACACAGCTGTACTGCGACTCCTGTTCAATTTATTGATATTTAGATCTAAAAAAATAATTAGAGTAATGTAGATGAAAAAAATGAGGGGGAGCATTTTAACCATATGGGTCGGTAGTATTTTTTGAATGCCAAAATAAATAAGCTAGCTCTATAAAGTTTTTCGTCTTATAGTTATTTTTAGACTACGACAATGAAAAGCAACAGGAAAGCGAAATAATTTTTCTGACTGCAAACCTAGGTATCCCAGCGTGCCCTCCCCTTTGTGCGCCATTTTACAGACCCTAAGATCCTTTCACCCGGTAAGCACTGTTCATCACCAGTCTAGTTTTACAGTTTCACGATGGAAGACCAAAGCCAAAGCCAGAAAAAGGTACGGTGACATTTCATCCCTCCTTAATAACATGTAAAGGGTCATAAATTTTAAAACCTTTCTCTTTCAAGATTGATTCAAGCTGTAGATTCTCTATTCTAGTCTAGATTAGTCCTAATCCCAATACCAAGTCTACTGTCACAGTCTAGTGTCTACTCTAGCGCTAGGCTTGGCCCGAAGACGAAGTCACAACACTTACAATGTGGTAACATACGTCTGGTGTCAGCTTAGTTGCGAAGTAGCTAGCCTGTATTTAAAGTTAGAGTCAAGACTTTACACCGCATGCACAAGAGTCACGCAGGCCCCCTTCTACTAGCTACTAGATAAATTTGTACAAATTTTTATCCTCATTACGGCGCAAGAGCCATCGCAAGTAGATCTAGGCGGACACAAAATCAATTCTTTTGTTTCCATTGTTCATTGGCTTGGTGTGTGTGCGATGAACTGATGCCTGACTGCCAGCCTCATGTTGGCAAGTGAAATTCACATCCCCCTGGCTAGATCTAGAGCCCGATTTAACATTTATAATAGACATGCAAAAGACTTTAAAAGAGCCTTCTTACTTCAGGGGGGGGGGGAATAAACCTGTGATTTTTTTTTAGCCTTTTTAGGTTTTAGAAATTCCCGAGAGAAATGGAAAAATTGAACTAAAAAAAAAGGCTATCTTCAGACCTGATCAACCTGTGTTGTTGGTTCATTCTTCTTTGTTACTTAATTCAGGACATCGCTAATTTATTCTGACTGTTGTTGTTTATCAACTGTTTTCCCACAAGATTGTCATAATTAAGGCGGTCAAAATGGTTGAGGTTTTTTCAGCACAAACTTTCAGACTCTTTCCTGTCTGAAACTAAAAACAGCCCACTGCTTGTAATTTTGTATCAAGCCCATGGACTTCAACTCATGATTGAACCCTAGGCCTGTTGTGTTAGTCAAAATGTAAACAAACTTGTGCACGAGAGTTCTAATGATCTATCTCTTTTAATTACTTAGTATAGTTCGGGCACATGAGAACTCACTAGGGCTTTGCTGTTATGAGCCGGCCCAAAACAAAGTTACATACAATTTACAGGGAATATGATATGTTGAAGTACTCGGCCTGTCCTATGGTGGCTTAGATTGAGCCGCATCAGTCGCAAATGTTTGTTTACATAGCTTAGCCGCGAGTTACACGACCGTTTAAAGCCCGGTAAGTTAGTTGGCACTTTAAGTTGTCTTAAGGACTAGTACTAGCTGCTTGTGCATGTACCGAAGTAGTGGTACGTCCCAACTAACATGATTTTGACAGGGGTCTATATTTACTACGGTGTTGTGACTACAGCCGGGCCCAATTGTAAAATTCCTAGTCTAGATCTAATTTTAACCAGGACGTTCATTTGTATGTTGGGGATTCGAGCTAAGCCTGTGTCATGAGTTGATGAATAGGTTGTGAGGTAAAGGCCAAGTACACTATAGATTTAGGATTTCAGATCTAGATAAGATTTAGATACGGCACTGGCTGAGAGTGAGAGCTTGTGACCACTAACTTGTGACTAAGATAGAAACAAGGTGCAGAGTAAGAGTCTATCACTAGTCTAAGATCTACATATGATTGCGTGCAGCAAATAACCGTTATTTATCAGCATTTTATTAAGATCTCTGTCGTATCTCTCTCCCATGCTTCAAAGTTAGTCTAGAACTAGATTTACATCTAATTTATCGCAGTCCGTGATCTTAATTTCATTCAATGCAGACCACCAAAACGCCCTTCTCTTTGTTGGATTAATTTTTTACTTAGATCGACTTCTGTGATCTAGAACTATAGATTGAAATAAGTGTTTGGACCAGGAGTTTCATTTGAGTGGTTTGAAGAACTGGTTTTCACCCTTGACGGTGTAATAATTGAGTGATGATGGCTTAAGACAAGGATCAGGGCTATTCTGTCCTTTCATAATTTAGGCTATTCATTTTGTCAATGTTACCAGCGGCCCAATGCCAGGGTTATCCGTTTTTTTTTTTTACCTTTTGTTCAAATTTATCAAAGTATGAAATTTCATGGATTGTTTCAGGAGGATCAGAAAGAGTCTGAACACATTAACCTTAAAGTCACCGGTCAGGATGGCAGTGTAGTGCATTTCAAAATCAAGAAGAATACACCTCTCAGAAAGCTGATGGGAGCCTATTGCAACAGAGCAGTATGTATCTTAACTCTTTATGAAATGTCAAGAACACCAAATGTTTACCTTCAACCTTGTACCCAACAACCTTGGGTTTAGGTAACTTGTGTGTTCAAAAAACTGAAAGGAAGTCTCAATTTTTAAAAACTTTATCTATCAAATGTCATGGCTTGTATTTATTTTAAACGTTTCTTAGCCTTTTGTTCTGGTTTTACTTTTATATCAACAATTCAGTGAACAGCAAGACAAAAAATTGCTAGCATTGCAAAGCTTTGCAGGATTAAGTAAGTTATAATATCAATATATAATACAGATCTCTATTATCTGCAGGTTGATGGTGTAAAATTTTCTCTTTTTGCTGATAACAAAAATTTGACTTCAATGACCTCCTAAATTTTTCAGAAAAATCAGTTGGATTTGAGGTCCGCTGATGGTTATTCCAAATGGTCCTCAGGGATGCAAGTTTTCCGATTTTTGCCGGAATTTTGATTTTTCTAGCAGTTTTCTTTCACTAAAAAAGCAGGAAAACTTGAAAAAAATATGACCTAAATGTTAAAGAAAACGTCCTAAATTGAGAGTCACAGAGAATCAAACACTTCTTGTTGTATAGCTGTGTAGGCACTTGTACAGAGCTGTATCTTTCTCTTTGAATTGGTCCATCAAAAGTTCTGTAAGGGCACCTACAGATTGTAAAATTTTCCTGCTTTTTGAGCATTGGCCACTTGCATCCCTGGGTCCTGTCTTTGAAGCTTATCTGACACGCCAAATAATGAAGCTTGTTTGAAGTAAATGCAAAGAGCATGACGTGTGCTTGTTTTAAATTTCAAATTTGTTGGATTATATAAGGTATCCAAAAATGAGTTTTTGTGGACTTGAAGAAAATTTATCCTTGCAAATTGTTCCAGCTGGTTTTTTTTTTTAAAATTTATATATATATAAATTTGGCAAAGTCTAAGCTGCTGATGTTTTCAACAGGGAATTCAAACTGGTGTGGTGCGGTTCCGGTTTGATGGAAATCCCATTAATGATGAAGATACCCCAGCTCAGGTGAGTCAAAGCATCATGCATACTTTTAAAAAAGTTTTTTTTTCATCCATGGTAAATGGCCTGTCCTCACAACAACCGCACACCAGATAGCAGCTCGTAGGTTGACTCTTAAGTCATTCAACCTAACAAACTTGTATTATTGGAAAATGCCACTACTTTTTGTATTATACACTGGAGTCCCTTGTATAAATCACAATACTGGGTTTAAGCAAATTGTTTTTTAATGCTTAAATGGCTTTATCCTTCCATGAATCACCCTTTCTAAAGCGGTGCTTAGAGTTTTGTGAAAAATTACACATGTTACCCTGACTTTCTAAGGACTTGCAGATGGCTTTGATTGATTGATTGAAGGGTATTTTTACAAGCCCAATTCCACTTCAAAGGTGCTCTCAGGGCTTGGGTCCCAATGACAATTTACGGGCTGCCACCCAGAGACTAGCGGGGATACCATGACTTAGCCTTAGCCGGTCACATTATACTGACACCGACTCAACCAGTAGGGGCCCTGACTGTGCTCGGCTGTGTTTCGAACCCGCGACCTCTTGGCCACGGGGCGAAGCCACTACCAACTGAGCTATCTAGGCCCCCCTTGCAGATGGCACTGGCAAAAAATTTTAAAAATGGCTGTCTTTTGTATAACTAAGTAGAACATTTTCAGTAACAGGATGGAAAGTTGTCAGTGGATCAGCGGCTGTGTTGGGCTTGGGTCCTCGACGTCGCGGCTTGCACCCGCGGTGTTGCTGATTTTGTGCAAGAATCGCGGTCCAACTCAGCTCAAACTGGCCGTGAGGAAAACTGAGGTCCGCGGTTTTAAGATTGCTACTTGTTTCTCCTTTCTTTTCTGTGTTTCAATATCGGCGAATGTCTGTTAAGTCAGCTCAATGCATCATACCAATGCCTAATTAAGCTCAGCCAGTATTGGTAATATCGGCACCTCCAAATGTGACATGGCTTGCCCTTAAATTCCATAGTTTTATCAGGCAGAAAAGGCCTGTCTCGTCCGCATTGTAAAGATCTGATGGGCTGCATCGCTGTAACAAATCTGCAAGTACAGTGGTTCTCCAGTCATCATCAGTTTTGGGTCAACAGCTTCACTCTCCCCCATACAGTTTTAAACACGATATTGTACCTTTTCTTGAATCTGGAAATCTAACTGTCTGCACAGGTCCAATCAGACTATCCAAGACTGCAAACCAGTTTCTCTGCTTTAGTTTTGAGGATAGGAGTAGGACCGCTGATTGGCACATTTGACTCTCATGTCTGTGAACCAAGTTAAAAGGGCTTGGCTGTGGGGATGCCCGAGTGAGAAGAGACTTTAGAGAGAGAGAGTGTGTTGGTCAGAGCACGAAGGGCCTGTCTAGACCAAAATGTGGACGTTACACAATCGTACTGATGCAATGGCGCCTAGGATAGAGAGAATTAGTCAAACAGAGCCCAAAATTGGCCTGTCTAGACTAAAACGTGGACGTTACACAACTGTACTGATGCAATGGCACCTAGCCTAGGACAAGGATGGAGAGGGAATTGTTCAAACAGAGCACAAAGGCAGCCGTTCTAGACCACAAGGTGTACACAACAGAGACATTACACAACTGTACTGATGCAATGGCACCTAGCCTAGGAGAGAGTTGGTTAAACAGAGCGCAAAAGGCAGCCTGTCTAGACCACAAGGTGTACACAACAGAGACATTACACAACCGTACTGATGCAATGGCACCTAGCCTAGGAGTGAGAGAGTTGGTTAAAGAGAGCACAAAGCCAGCCGGTCTAGACCACAAGGTGTACACAACAAAGACGTTACACAACTGTACTGATGTAATGGTGCCTAGCCTAGGAGCTGCCCGGGGTCAAAACTTCAAGAAGGGGTGTGGGGAGGAACTCTGTCAAGATTTCTACTCCGTCTGATTGCCGATTCTTGCTGTTCTTGCGGCTCTTTTGGTCTTCTCTTGTGATTACAGCGCGTCAAAAATCGACTTATGGGTTGTCCTTCTTTATGAAGTCTTAAAGAGGGGTGTTTCTTGAAAAAATTGACTTGGGTAAAAATCCACTTAAGGAGCATCGGCTTATGCTGTGTCAACTGTACTTGTTTTACTTGGGTTTTTTTGTATTATGTGGGTATCCAAATTTGCCTTAGTTTTTTTTAGGCGGTAATTTTGTAATGGTTGTCAATCAACAGATGTGCCATCTCCTTTTTTAAAATTTAACTGGTATATAAGTTAATGATATGTTTTTGTGTCAATACTGTCTTTTATATTATTTTAACCCTTTTTAAGAAAAGGTTAGTTATAAACTCCTAACTGGTTGCCTATTCATCGCAAAGCTGTCAAAGTGATTTAAACCTTAAAAAACTTATCAGCTTTGCTTCTTTCTGTTTTTTTTTTTTTGTTTGTTGTTTTTTTTCTCCATTATTAGACCTTTTCACTGGATGTATTCTGATGTTTAAAATTTTCAATTTTCAGTTGGAAATGGAAGATGGGGATTCAATTGACGTGTTTCAGCAACAGACAGGAGGGTGTCGTTTGTGAATTGAGGAACCAACTACACCAAAGTCACTGACGGAACACAGAAGTCTAATCTGAGTCGGATATGTTGCGATATTGACTTAATTTTTTTTTTATATTGAATGCCTGTGTACAGTGTATGAATGGTGATTGATTGATTTTGTGGAAGTAAGTGGTATATGTAGTCAATTTGTATTCCATCAGTGTTATCAGGATTATGGTCCAAGGATTTCATAAGAAATAGTCAGGAAATTTGCTGTAAATACAAATTTGTCCTAAGATGATTAAGTTGTTTTTTTTTCTTTTTTTTCAATTCTCTTGCCTTGTCTAAGATTATGTAAGTGTTTATAAGGAACAAAATTTCCTAAAGATAAGTTGTTGAATTGGTTACGTTTTCTCTGTATGCAGATTCAATTAAAAAATTTTGTTATGGGTCCATAGTCATTAAGGGATGCTTGGGTAATACAAATTTCAAAACCAGAAAGAAGGTGGGGTGTTTAGAATGTTAATTTGTGGACCTAAGAGGTTTGTGGGGGGTGGGGTAGAATAAACCCCATGCTTAGGTGAAACATCCTGGACACACATCCTACCAAAGAGTCTTCGCTGCTTCTGCTATGAAAATAACATGCTGGTCCACCTTCTGGTTCTTTCTTCTCTTTTTTAATGTTGTTACTTATCACAGAATTCGCTGGGTTCTTTTCCTCATTCAAGTCATCATTGATGTGAATATTGCATTTCCATTGTTAACTTTTTTTTCATAGTAAAAAGGAAAATTTCAAATTCGCCTTTTCATTTTAGAACTATTTCCATTTGGAGGATTTTTTAATTTAAATAGAAAATTATCAATATGGTTCATGTTTTTACGAGAAAGTACATAGTTTTCATGAGAAATAAATCAATGTAAGTGTTTCAATTTGTTTTGGTTTATATTATTTGGCAGCACACCTATGGATGTTTGCAAAAGATTGGTAGCTTGTTTTTATGTCCAAAGTAAATTGTAGTGAAATCCACCTAAAGTCAACATATTTATAGACAAATCTTGCTTGAACAAAAAAATGTGTTTACTTAAACTTTAAAAAGCAAGAGTTGACTTACATCATTCCATAGATATAAAAAAATAGAAACTGGGACTGCGAATCAGTTTTGACTTTAAGCAAGAGTTTCCCTTAAACTTAAAGTGTTGACTTCAAATGGATTCCACTGTTTAAAAGAAGTAGAAAAAAAAAGAAACAAAAAGCGCAAGGTTTGCAAAACTTAGCTTCTTTTTCCTCTGCCTTTAGTTTGAGTCTCATGTATTGTTACCTCTTTCTCCCTCTCTGATAACTGAATCGCTCCTAAAGAGACTGATGTAACAGAAGAATAGGCTAAGAAAAAAACTAACTTTGTTTCAGTTCCACTTCTGGTTTGTTTTAAAGTATGTTTTTACGAAACCAGTTTGTTCAGTAAAAGTTAGTTTTAAATGACTAAAGAAGAAAAAGGTTACCAAAATCCTCTTTCAGAGTGTCAGTCAGGGTGAAATTAACAAACTTTAATCAACAGCCTTGTATCATTACAAAGTTTTATTTTAACTCTTTCTTATAGACATAAGTTTTGAAAAAAATGCTTTTGTTATTGTGTCTTCGTTCTCTGGAAATTGTAAGCTGTTGCAGCAGCTGCAGGCACAAAAACTGATACAGGTTGTTTTCAAAAGCTTAGCAAAACGTTTTAAAAATAGCCCAAATAAACGCAGAAGAGAATGGCCTTTACAATGGTATAAAGGACTAGTTTGATATAGCAAGGGTACATGTACATTTCTAGAATTTAAATTAAATTTAAAGATTAGCTAAAAGGAATTAGGAATTAGCTGATTTTTCACAAGTCCATTATCAAGATAAAACTGAGACCCTTTAATGATTAAATAGCGCCAGCACTCGCAAACAGCCTCTTGTATTTGCCTGCTTTATACAACACACTATGCCGCCCTTTCAAAATTTTCATAACATACTGTATCACTATCAGGCCTAGATTTCTGGTCATTTCGTTTCAAAGGATTATTCAGCATGAACAAATGATATAGCCTAATTTTCAAATAGTTTTCTTTAAAAATTTTGGCAATGAAGAATCCACCGACCTTGCTTTGATGTCTGCAATTTTCCCTAAGCAGTAACCAGCTGTTTCAAATGGGCAAATAGCATTTAACAATACTCATAGTAACACAATGGGATCTGGGAGAAGTCAACTCTCGGTTAAAGTCAACACCTAGCTCCTGTTCCTTAATGTTCCTTCTTTAAGTAACTTGACTTAACTTTATTTCCCATTAAGTAAACTACCTGGGACCTATTTTTGCTTAAGTTCAAGTGGTGTTTTCCTCAAAGATTTTTGCTTGAGGTTTCTTTTTTTTTTCAATTATAGCCACCTTTTGTTCAAGACTAAGGCATTTGCGCTTTTTGACATCTTTAGGTGTTGAAGCCATTATAATTTCTTAGCTCTGGATACAAGTCGTAGAAAATTGGTGAAATGTAAATTCTAAGTCTATGAATATGATATCGATGATAAAATTAAAAATAAATTACTGATGCATTCTACAACTAAGCTGGAAGCAAAGCGACCGTTTAGATCTCGATGAAACACATTTAACATGTATTATGTAATTTATATACGCTTTCTTTATTGATCTACACGATTGTAACTAATCGAATTAAAAAATTCAATAGCCCCTAACAAAGGAAAGAAAGCTAAAGAATGCTAGTTTGCATTTTAATCACGCATGCTATTGTAGACTTGACCCCTTCCCCAAACATTCAGAACCCGGCGTGTGAAAAAGCATTGCGGCGACAAAGGACTGGCTGCCTATCAAGAGAGGGCAAACTTCAAGCTGCATGAGGGGGGAGGGTAAAATGCAGTTTGGCTTTGTTAGACCCATCTCTCATATCAGTACATGAATAACTTTCAGTTTCAGTTTCCTGGGATTGTGCTGCACTCAGGTAGGCCGAGTGCGAGGTTTGGTGAGGCTATCTGAAACAGTGAAACTGAAAGGGAGGGGCTTGGTGTATTGGCAGGACTGTGATGACCGCTGAACCGCAAAGTCAGCAAACAAATCACTGCAGGCAGACTTTCACGTCAGGTGTGATTAAAACTGGTTTGGATGTAGGCCGAACAGTGGTGGAAAACTGCCCGTTTTGTTCACTCGACTGTTCCTTTAAAAGTTTAATGATTTTATGCCTGTAGACAGTAGAGTAACTATTTATTATGCTCAAACATGACTTTCTGAGTCGTTTCTTTTCCTAAGCCCAAAAGTCATATTTTAACGAGCCACAACTTAAAATATCTGATTTGCATAATTCTTTCTGCCCTGTTCTTCGTTCATAGAGTTCTTGAGAATGATGTTAAAATTGTAATACACTAGTATCCGGTTAAACGCACAGCACTCGGGAGGCTCTAATAGCATGCATTTAGGAGATGCGTGCATTTATAAAAAGTAGTAAAAATTACTGTATGTAGTTACTTCCCTTTAGATAAAAACGAGAGAATATGCCTAAAAACCAAGTTGTTTCCATGGACCACACAAATTGACAAGGTATAGACATGAATATCAGGGATACATGTAGATTTACTTATATAGCCTAGTGATCTAGATCTTTCTACAGTATGACAGCTGGTTTGGCTAAGCGAGTAAGCAGTTATCGTAATGCAAACATACAACTAGCTGTTGACCAAAGAGAGCCGGGGGGAGACATGGTCGAGCTGAACACTACAAGAGCTATTAAAATAAAAAAGTATTATAGGCTAGCCTACAACAGTTTACCTGTCAGTGCGGTATGGGCGGTGAACGTTGCGTCATGATCATTTCGCTTGCTCTAAGTCTAAGGTCTACACAAACCATCCCAGCGCGACAGGCCTTTGTCCACCTTTTACCCTCCATGCCTCCCTCTTCACGCCCCTGCCCAAGTCTTCCCAAACCAAAACATGTAAATATAGCATTATAGTGATGACAACAAAGGAAGATGAGAATCCCTCTTGAGTGATTCTGGCTTTTTCTGTGCTTCTGCGTGGTTGCCTGATCTACTTATATTACCTATCTCTTAAATCACAGCGTGCATTTGGACGATATTGGGTGTGTTTAGGGTATACTAATCATATAGAAAAAAATCGGTCATCGCGATATGGCGTAAGTTAAACCATAGCGTGCATTTATCTGATGTGCGTTTAACCAGATACTATTGTATAAAATATGAGTAAAAAAGACTAACAGGAAAAAAAATGACTTCCTTTCGGTTTGTTGAAGGAAAAACCAAAGTTGTTGGATACAAGGTTCACTGTTTTTTTTCCCTGTGAATTTCACTAAAACATGCTGGACTGTATGACAGTATCGGTGACTATCGTGTTTCAATATTTTACAAAAACAAAAAAATAAGCCCCAAAATTTACTACCGTTTTTTACAGTGCAATCAAAAAGAAGAAACTTTACAAAGATTTAATTAGACCTTTATTTATCAATGACATATCTTGAAAAGGCTATTTACATGGATGGGTTTCAATCATTTCAGATGGCTCAAATACAGATACATATGTAACATCATTCATATTTAAATCGGTGAGAATATCTTGCGACCAGGATGAATGAGTCAGATGTCGTATGTTTAACATTCTAAGGCATCGATTGCTTGATAAACGCATTTTCTTTAGATTTAATATTTAAGACGCAGAAAGGTTCATGAAATTATCAGGCTTTAGTGGAAAGATTGAATAAACTTTTGTTGACTAAAAATATAGAGAAAAGAAGAAAAGGTAGACTTAAGGCAATTCCTCTAACAAGGATTTCCGAATTCTGACCCATTCACATTGGTCGCAAGACAAGTAATGACATGTCTATAAAATTGAAAATACATTGTAACTTTCATTCTAGAAAAGTAGATTCCACATTATTCAAACTCTATCCAGATTACCGATTTTATTTTTTTTCTTGTAATGTATACTGATTCAAACTCAAAGTTAGTAATACATGTAGTACAGTGGAATGCTTGTAAAGTCAACACCTCGGGACCAAAAATTTGTGTTGACTTTAAGTTAACCATAACAAAAGGATAAAGAAATACAAAATGGGACTGGCAAACAGAACTGACTTTAACTTTTAAGTTAAGCACAAGTTCCCTTAAAGGTGTTGACTTCAAGTGAATTCCACTGTAATTTTGTTTGTCCATGGTTCAGAATCAGAATACCCAAACAAGGTGACTCAAACTTGGGAAGGGATGAAAAAAATGA
>BMAT01006951.1:196959-218513 GCA_019649035.1 Elysia marginata
AAAAATCGGAATTCCGATTAAAATCGGAAAACTTGCATCCCTGCACACTAACTGGGCACAAAATGTTTTCTTATATTCATTTTAATGTATATGTAATTTTTTCTTACAAATCATAAAGAATGCACATTTACTTGTGTCAAGGCACTGCCAAACATTTCTTAACAACAGCGAATGTAAGAGAGACAAAAAATTTTAAGTGATACCAAAATCACAACAATAATGAAACATAATGAGAAATGCCTTCTTAAAAAAAAAACAATCATTAACATAAAATCATCATTCGCTTCAACAAAACATGGATTTTCTAAACAACACTGCAGTGTTAACAAAAGATATTAGAAGGAGGAAAAGGAACAAACCTCTCTTCCTACATCTCACTTACTATCACAAGACAAATCAGATCTTCACAGTTTTTACTTACATACATATTTATATTTGTGGTCCTTGGGCAGTGCATTATGCCATTAGAAATCTTGGACAACTCTTGTATGACTTCACGGATCAAAATATCACAGAAGAGTAGACATTTCGTACAATGAAACAAGCAATGTTGCCTAAACACAGCAACAACTCGACATATCAAAAACCTATGCACATACCCTTTTCTACGACTAGACGTTTTTAAAAATTTCTGTATCATTAAATATAAGGATACACTGTATATGCCACTAATAAAAATTATTTTTAAAAACAAGACCAAAAGACATCCAACAACATATGAGACCTAAAGGACCGAAATATGTCTGTAAATTGTAAAGACCTGGCCCGCCACATGTTTCATTAACTTTTGAATTAAATGCACTAGTAGTAACATCAAAAGTTTGAATGGATTTGAGGATGTTCAGTTCATTAGAAAACAAACTACCATGTAAAAGTTGTTTTAAACTGTCTTGCGTTTCAAACCAGTAGACTTCTGCATACTAGGAGTAGGAGTGATAAAGTATGACAAAAGCGAAAGAGAAAGAAAATATGATTGTATGTGTAGAGAGCCATCCTCACTAGAACACCACATGCAACATTGTCACAACCAGAATTATCATGGGTTCCGTCTCATCAAAGTCAACTCAAGAATAGGAAGGGAGGTACATTGAGATCCACACCATTGCACAATCAACCATCATTAGAATATAGTGGAACTCCTGAATAAAAATCTAGAAAAATGTAGGTAAAGACAGGTCTCATAGGAGGGGGGGGGGGGTCTTAGTTCAGGGGTTAAATTACTATACCCATGTAAGCGGACATCCTCAAATTTTAAGTCGTATAAGAGAGGTGGTCTTTACTCAAAAGTCTTAATTGAGGGTATCCATTGCAATGTCTCATCTGTTGTGACAATACTGAGTTTCAGTTATGTTGCTGAGTGAATGGAATCTTTAAATTTTGTCGCCTGAGAACTGCTTTATTCCATCTCCAGTTTTCCTACTTTAGAGAAAATTGCGTTTAAAAATTTGAGTCTACCTTTGTCCACTTCTAAAAACTGCTTCTTAAAATGATTATTCCTCTGCAGAGAGGCTGAATTTCATTTACTTCTTTTGTCAGCTATAAAAATATACTAAGACTTTCCTATTGAGCATGTAAGTGCTGATTTTACCAAAATTAGAGATGGAATAAAGCAGCTCTCGGGCAAACATTTGTTGTTTTGTCAATGGATACAAAAGGTAAGTACAGACTAGTTTAGGGCCTAGGAGGTCAGATTAAATTTTAAGCTGCAGGCAACTAGACTAGATCTATTTTGCTCCTGATATTTATCTTGACTCAAGGTGCAAAATTAAATGATGAAACACATAACTTGGCCTTCTGCCACAAGTGAAGGCTTGTGTAGTTGTAGTAATGATCAAGGGCGGTAAAGCCTGAGGCACATTCGCGGAAGCGCAGGTTACACTCAACATTGATGTTTCCGAAGTTACCACTTACATACTCCTAATGTTGTACATTAAGTAGATTGAGGCACATTCACGGAAGTGCAAGTCACACTCAAGATTAATATTTCCATAGTTACCACTTACATACATGTCCTCCAGATGATGTATATTATGCAGAATGGAAAACATATGTAAACTAACAGAAAAAGCAAAAAAAAAGTGATTTAGAAAGTATTGGTTAAAAGAATACATAGTTTGCATATCATGTAAACTAAACTAAAATAAAAAAAACAACTTTGGCATAACTTCAATCACCATCATCAAATTAATTGCGTCAAAGAAATCAAGCTTCACTGAAGATTGCAGCTGCAAAGTTCAGAGCAAACTAAAACCCTTGCATAAGCACCATAATTCTCCATCTCATGGCAATGTAAAGATATAACCAACAATTTACTATGGTGAATGACACTTGAACTTGTAAATAGAAACCTCTGGATGTTCAAGCACTGTAACTTCAAAGGACAAAAATCCACAAATGCTTTATGGCAATTTAAAACAAAATTTACAACAGAGCAAGTATAGACTAGCAAACAGGGATTAAAAAAAAATTGGTAAATTATTTCTGAAGGTTATTGATAGTTGCATATAACACAGCTATTCCTTTGCCTTATGGTGAACTCCGAGTCAAGTGTGAGCAAACCAAGCGTAAAATGGCACAAACTGAGCCTCTTTGCTGCATAAAAGCTTCATTCATGGATAACTTTGTTTCTGATCAAACTCCAACCAGTATCCTGCCTACTTAATAGGATTCATGGACTTGTATAGGAGTGTTTGCTTTACCAATATTTCACAGTCCTTGATAAGACTCAATGATATGGCTATTAACAGCTTACTTGTTGGGTACTGCCCTCTTGGCCTACTCAGGTTTATCCTCTCTTCATACTTGAAAGAAAATTCACAACCTTTGCATCCATGATGTCAACAACAAAAGCAAAATGCCTAAAATTATTCACAATCACTGAATAATTTTTAAGCTAAAACAAATATCAAAATATTGGTTTTGACCATCCCACAAACACACACAAATTGTTATATACAAAATTGTTACTTCAATCAAATAGATAAATATCCATGAACTAAGAAAATGAATACTCTCTCTATCATTTTATGTCCTGGAAAGTTTATGGCCGCTGTTCGGGCACATTCTGCAGCAAGACAAAAAAATTCAGGCTAATAAAGCTATAGAAGGATTCTTTGTTCTACGAGGGGGCAAGCACAGTGGAAGACCACTTACTACCCTGCCAGGGGTCCTAAACAACGATCTGCCTTGTTTAAAGAACAGCATCTATTGCCTCAAAAGCTTAAAGAAACACAGAAAAGAGGGATCAGTGGAGGGTTTTATGCACAAAGAATACGAGAGGCTGCCACAGTGTTGCAGTCAGATGACCATGATGCAGAGCGGCGCTTAGTCAAGTAAGTCCAGAAAATGAAACTTAAATATGCCTATGTTGTGAATATCTGTGTTTCCTGTATTTTAAGCTCTGGTAATTTCAGCTTATACCATAATTAGCTGAACTGCTAATAAATTTAACAAAATGGAGATAAACTCAACATAATTGAAATATGTCAGTCTCACACTGATAAAAAAGCATTAATCCAAAACACTGCTGAATAGAAATTACTTATACCTAACTTGCTTGTATTGTCAAACTTTTACAGAATTTAATGTAAAAAAAAGTGAAATTACTTTAGCATCTTTCAAGTTCATATATGAAAATAATTTAAAAAAAAAAAAAAAACTCAATGACAACAAACAACAAAATGCCAATGCTAGGAAGTTGCCAAATTGTTAGCAGTACAGGACTTGACTTGCTGAACTAGGTCACACAGCCTCAAGATCGGCCCTTCCATCAATGACGCCATCTTGGTCAGGTCACCTGTGGTTAGAGTCTGCAGCTTAGCACCATCGATGTCCTGGACAAATAGAGAATATTATTATTAACTTTCATCTTGTACATGCCGCTCAGTAACTGTAAATGATGATTCAAAAACTGAATGCTGAGACCAATAATAAGTAGCAACGAATGAATCTTGAAAAAACTATGGCATCTCTTACCGAGAAGTACAGGGCCTAGGTTCATGTTAACTAAAATCTAACTGTCTACAACAAAACCAGATGCAGAAGCATTCAAAGACAGTGTGAAAATTTTTTTAGAAACAATCAGCCTTTTCCATTTAGTCTTTGAAAACCCAAGCCCACTATTTGAAACTGAAGTGAAAATTCAAGCTTCATCTTTGTATAAACTGTTCTTTTAAATAAAAAAAAAAAAAACACTAGTAGTGTCTAAACCAAAGTACTTGCATTTAAATGTCACTTTCATAACATTGATTAAATTATAAACATAATGTGTACTGTTAGCTAGAAACTTTACACAAAGAAAACAACATTTTACCTCCCCCTCACACACGCACACTTGTAGGGCATTTACACAATTAGTATCTTGCAGTACTTACCTTCTTTGTAAACAGACTAGTATACACAGCACAGCCATTCACTTTGAGTACAGTCACCACATCCGACAGACTCCAACTGCTGAGGGGAAGAGCTCGCAATCTCGAAGACAAAGTAAGAACAATCACACCCCCACTACCGCCAGCTTGATCCTCTGAGTTCTCAGATGTGCTTGCTGGTGAAGCGATACGGTTTGAAAGAGACCCCATGGAATCAGGGCCAGCACCAGTGTTCAGATTGTTCTGCAGGGAAGCAGACGGTCTCCCAGCTTTCTCCCCCAGACTGCTGTTATCTTCTGCTGAGGCCACGGCTAGCAGGGATGCTGGCGGTTTCACATCCTCACCTTGCTGCAGACAATCGGCAAGCTCTTGCGAGTCAACTTTACCTGGTTTACCATGTGGGCTGAGTACTGGTGGTTTAGCATTTATTTTTAGAGTTGGGGGGCTGGTCATCTCTGGAGAGAGAGAAAATTGGAAGTGTTCAAGCATAATTTGGTATACTATTCTTTTTTTTTTTTTAAGGCCCACATTTTTTTCGTCACTCATAAGGTTGAATTCGAATATTTCAAACCCTGTGGGAACAAAATTGAACTTCCCATAATAAGTGTACACAACAAAAGTAATATGAAATTAGCAATCTAAAGTTAGTTAAAATTAAACACATTTCAATGATCCAGGTGTGAATTACACGGACCATCGGACCATGGCAAGTTTTGATAAAACTTAAGTTTCCTGAAAAATCACATCTAGAAGGTATTGTTACAAGCCTGAATCAATCAAATTGACCAATCACACAACTGACAATGATTAAAGAATAAGGGGAAAAAAGGCTTTAAAAGCACAGGTCAATTAAATTTAAATAAAATGTGAAGCTTACGGAGCTGCCTCTTTTTCATATTACTGGTGCATTAGGATTACACACCAGATAACCAACACCATGCTACTAAGGGTGCTGCTTTACACCGTTCACAACATGAAGTCTTTACAAAGCTCAAGGTTGAGACTTACGCTTGACTTACACTTTAAAACTAACACAATTGATTTCACATAATTGGAATTTGGATAATTAAAATATGTGCTAAATTTGATTTTATTCTCTTTTTGTAATGTATGCTGACAATTTGAGTTTAGAAAATTTTAAAGTTAACTTTGATACAATGGGGTTTGAAATATTTAGACTGCACATTAGATATCACACAAAGCCAATCTTTTTTCTTTTCTTTTTTTTTGGGGGGAAAAGGTATGTTTTTTCTTCTTCTTTTTCTCTATATTTTAAACCTACAAAATTTGTAGTATCTTTTCACAAAATATTAGTATGAATTTTTTAAAATTTTTGAATTCTTACAAAAATGTCTTGTTCAAAACAGCAAAGCCTTTGAAGGAGAAAATTGAGACTATTTGCTAACATTTATCTATAGTAGAACTGCTTGAGTTCAAGAAAAAACTCTCCTGCTGCTGTGTAAATTATCTTTTAGTTGATATTCCATATACAAAACATTACATTGGGCACACTTATTGCAGGCAATAGCAGGTGCTCCATTAATGCGAAACAGCAGGTGATAGCGGGCAGTATTATAGTAAATTATCGATTAAGCCTACTGTACCTGTGACAGTTTTCGTATCCATATCTGGTTCCAATAGCGGTGGCAAGTTGGCAGCCACAATCTCTGCTGACAAGACCTTGTGGGGTGGATATTTCTTATCTTCCTGGTTGCTAACCGCTATCGTCACACCAGTCCCCACAGTTGCTGGTGATGTGTGGTCAGGCGTACTGGAATAGCCAAGAGCGTCCTGATGCAGCAATGGGGACATCTTCAAACCAGTTTCTCTCACCCTCTTGTCTGAGACTGAAGCTCTCTCTATAAAAGTTCCACGTTAAAAAACACAAAAGTCAGGACTTGTTACACAAACAATTTTTGGTTGTTTTAGTGTCCAATTATGGGGGAGGGGAGGGGGGGGGGATTCAAAGTATATATTTTATTGTCTTTAAGTTTTCAGCATGGATTAAATTGAATAACTCATTTCACAGCCTAAAGTTCAAGATGTGTTGCTTATGTTTAATACGATGGGATCTACTAGTTTTGTTTAACAGTTACATTGCATCTTAAAAGCCTAAAATGACCCCCCCTCCCCCTCCGCCCATTCTTTTAAGATAAGTTGGAAACAGTCAAAGTCTGACAATGAAAGCTTCCAATACTTACTTAAAATAGAGAGTCAGTAAGCTGAACAAATCTCCCTTTTGAATATCACTTTTTCTTAGTTTATAAATCTTCACACAGGTAGAATTAGAAGCTTTGCTAGACTTAGCACTTAATGCTTTAACTTAAGTGCAAGACTATGTCTCCATAAATACAATGTATTGTGAAATGGCCACCACCATGCTTTATAAGACTGAAATTAAAACAAATAAAAAAAATAAAGGCTCACTTTTCCGAGGCCCTCGATATATTTGGGTCTTTCCTTTTCTTTTCCTAGAGATTATAGGGGGTGTTGAGGTCTGATTTTCAACTGTAAAGAGAAGAAATTAGTTAATATAAAACCCAACACTCTCATTAAGATTTAATCATTTTAAAATGTTTCTGATAAAGTATAACTTTCTTTTTTATCTTGGTTGTAAACATTTTTCTGAAACGTTTTCATTGGAAAAATACCCAGTAATCCATTCATTACAGTATACTTCAAACACCATGGAATGTAGATTTTTTTATAAATTAGAATTTATATCTTCAAATTACTTTCCTTAAATCTTGAATGGAATCAAGTACAGAGAGCAACTGACACAGTGCTTGAGATGAAAGGGGAAAAAATGTGGACCACTGAAACAATAAAAAATAAAGCAAGGATTGTTTCATTCTTTTTTTTCCTCCTTTTTATCCCTGGGTTAAAAAAATAAACTTTTTAGAGAAAATAGAGAAGTATAATCGATGTTACCAGAATGCAGTGCTATACCATAATATACAAGGGTCTGTGTTGTGAGTTTTTTGTAATTGTTTTTTTTAATCTGTCACCATTTTCAACAGTCAAGGTATTGGCACTCATTGCTATATCTCAAGAAGATCCTAATTGTTTATTTTTCTTTAACCCTTTGAGACCTGACCTAATGATTTTAATGGCCCTAAACCCGGCATCCTAAGTTAAAAATGTAGTTATTGGGTTGCCTTTGTAAGAGACCATCAAATCATCAAAATTTGCGATTACTTCAGCAACTGAAAAAAGCTGTTTCCAAGGGCGTTTAGTCCTTTTACTTCTGGGTTCAGATTGACTCTGTTTCATTGTAAATTTTGTTTAGTTTATAAACGAAAAATGCTCTTTTCAACAAATAAAACATGGATGCAGACATGTTTCTTTTTACAATGGTCAAAAATAAACCTCTTTTTGCCCTTCTATACAGCAGACAAAAATATTATAAGCTGACTGATTTGTACACATTATTTTGAGAGGTGAAAGTTTCTCAGATTTTGGATTATCTGAAAGAGATTGGATTATATAGCAAAATCTGAAGCAAATGTATAGAAAACTTTTAAGACTTGTGAATAGGGTATAAGATTTTTAAAAACTTCACTTTAGTATATGAGACAGGTTGGCAAGTTAATAAGGTTGAAGTAAACTGAATTTGAAGAGATTGTAAGCCCTCAGATCATCTCTAATGATGGACTAGGTCTCTTAAAAAAAATTGAAAAAAAATTCAATGAATCAATACCTTTTTACACTGTGACCTAGCTCCAATGCTTTAAAAGTGTTACTATGCTAAGTGGTGGAACAGGCTCAAAAGGTTAGGAACCTTCATACTAATGCAAAATATCTAAAGAAATCATTAAGTTAGATGATGAAAAAAACCTTACTTTAAATAAATAGCATATCTTAAAGCCTCAAAGCCGCTTTACAACAATGTCTCAAGTTATTTCTTCAATTCACCATAACTCTCAGAGCTTCTTTGCAATTTGAAGACCATTTTTTCAAAACTTGCTTCAGTCCATTTTGAATAATTTTGAGAAATGGTCGTCTTTGGTTTCCACAACTCTCTTTATCCCTATAAATTGAAGGGAAATTAATGGCATGTGGGTTTGCAGCTTGTTATACCAACCCAAGACTTTTGCTAAAAAGAAAATTATTAAATTTTACCCAAACTGGACTGAACCTAGTCTTGAAAAAAAAACGCTCTTCAATTGATTTCAAGAAATAAAATTTGCATCAAATATAAAGGCACAACTATTACGTCTGTTGTGGGGACCCTCTAGGTTATGTTTCATGGCTTCACACCAGCCGACAGGGTAGATGTCTGGACTGCTACAGTCAATCCACTGATCGTAGTTGTCCTCCCAACCATCAAAGTGGATACGCAACAGACGACCCACAACTTTGGTTACTGTTGCTACACAAATAAGCCTGTGAAGACACAATTTTAAAGATAATAGAAATATAATTATCAGAAAATGACTTCAGGCCAGAACAGCTCAAAGGCTTTGTGGTTGTATATAAACATAATCTGAAAATGAATGTGGTGGTTGGTAGGTTGAAATAGCGAAGTGAGACCAAAATAAGGGAGAGAATACATTTTACATCAAAGATCAATATTCTTTTTTTCCCTTTTTGCCATCAAGTCATTGATACTGAATACACTAAAACTTGAGCTATTTTAAATTTAAAATTTTCAGAATAAAACCTTCATATATTTTTATGCAGCATCAGTTCAAAAAAAAAAAAAAAGAAGTAAGGTGGTCATGATTATGTTGTTGAGAATGACCTCTGACCATTTTTATAATTATTTATCTGCTTTCAATAATATCTAGTGGGTTGCATTTGCTTTATAAGTATTACCTCTGTTTTGCAATTTAAAATATGGACATTCTTTTAATTTACTGCAATTCAAATTAATCATAGGCTTATTTTTTGTTTTGGAAATCTAAACTCTAGGAAAGACATGGTGAGTTTGGATCTTGACTAAAACTACCCACCTAGGCTCCATCAAATCCACTGCTTCCACTTTCATGCCAGGTCGAAAGCCATGTTTTGGAATATCCTGGATGTACAATTTGGAATATATGTAACTATAGTATATTTTTGCCAAAAACATTTTTTTCAGAAACCATACACACAAACACACACACAACAGTGAGGTGAAAATGATACAACCTGAAAAGACAAACAAAAGCAACACCCTTTTATGTTAAAATGACTGTTGTGTTTGCAGCATGTCTGGCTGCAGTCTCTCATCAGCCAGTTTACCTTTTAACGCAAACATTTGCTCTAGCAATATCCACCTGGAATGAACTGAACTGTAACGTCCACAGCAGGACATGTAGATCTTCCTGCGTCCTGTCACTAACATGTACCTCCCCACCTGATATAACACTGTTCAACGTCTAAGCCCAGGAAAGATTTATATGGACCACATGTGGGTCATTTATTCAAAACACCTAAGTGATGCGCTTTTATAACTAGGGCAAATAGTATACCACCAACACTTCATTTTGACAATGATGTACAGAAATTTTTCCCACTTATACGGGTAAGATTTTCCAATTTTGCTATGACTTTAAAAACATTTTTATCTCTGACTTTTTTCCTGATTTGGCAGGTCCGAGTGAATATGATAAACTAATAACAAAGACTCAATTCAGTAACCTGTCAAAACTCATGTACATATTCAAAGCAAAGATAACAACAAACCTTGTCAAAAAGCTTAACTGGGGCAGCCATTGAACCAGTGTCTCTGAGGTAGTCAAACCATTTGAAAGGACCATTTGTTTCTGAATTTTGAAAATAAATATTAAAAGAAAAACACTATAACATGTATACTTCACAAAGCAGATTTCTTATTGGTATACCACAAAATAAGTTCAGTAGAGTGACAGTCAATTCTTTAAGGATAACAAATATTGAGCAAAATCTGTAAATCAAGCATTAGTTGAAAATTGGCATCTTCTTCCCATCATAAAAAAATTATTTTCCTAACTTGAGTGTATTTTTTTGACATCTGCAATTATTTTTGCTCTATGAAGGCTTAAAAAGCCACATATTATCTATGGCTTTAACAGACTCTATTTCAAGACACGTTCGCAGTGGGCTTGAACTACACAAGATGTCTATTATACAGTTTCTAGACAACTTGTTCCTTGTCTTGACCAATACATTTTGAAACAAGCAAAAGTGAAATGACCCAGTGCATATTAGTACAGTGCTCACCTGATATTTGGAGCTGTGAGTTTTAAGTACTGTATGTTTCAGAACCTAACTTAGTCTTGCAACAACTTCAAACGAATCAGATGACGTAGGAAATTTTGATTTGAGAAAACATCTTTAAAAAGTAGATCTACTTCTCTTTTTTTTCTTCGACAATTTAAATTCGTATGACTTTTGATAGTTTCTTCAATTTTTCAACATTTGTAAGCTCAGAGATATACATTTTTTTAAGATAGCTACACAATGTGATGTGAAAGTTGTGATACATCCAACTCATTTGCATACTGGTAGGTTGCAAGACATCGGCACAACATAATGACATTAGTCTATTGGGCTTCTATCATAGGAAACAAATCTAGCAGTGTCAGCATCTGACCTCTGGGTGGTGTCAGGTACAAGTTGTTGATCTCACAGAAGCCGACTGGGAAGATACAAGGAGACGTAGCATGGTAACAAAACCAGTCGCTCCCATTCTCTGCCATGGATCCATCAATTCCAATCATCAAGTAATTGTTCCTAAGCACCTGGAAAAACATTGAAGCAACACAAGCAATGACCTCTTTTGCTAAATGATGAAATACTTCCAAATTTTTTTAAGCCTATAAAAAATTTTCAAAGCATCAACTTTTCTCATAACAAAAAACAGAGATATTTTTAATACATATCTGTTAAAGGAGAGGGTACTCTCACCATGCTTATTGTGTTGCAACATTCCCATTCTTTTACGGGGTAAGGTTTTTCAATACGTAGATGTACAGATCTGTCCAAGGAACTAAGCAAAATGATTTACAAATAGTTTAGCATATAAGCCATAAAAAGTTTGATAAAAGTCAAAATGGGTACTTAAAAAAAACCAGTTCTACAACTTTTATTTAGATTTTCTATGCATTAAAGCAACTCAACAACCTTTCATGGTTTCACCACTTAATTTTTTTTTTGGTTATTTGATTCCCAATTTAAAAGGTCTAGAAATCAAAATGAGATCAAAATTTTCCTTTAACAGTCAAAGTTCAAATGTTGTAAACACTTGGCGAACCTTCATGACAGTTGCTACACAGATGGCTGACAAGTTGAGGGGGTCGATGGCTTCCAACTTCATTCCAACTTGAAAAGAAAGTCCATGAGGAGGATCTTTGCTCTACACAAAACATAGACAAAAAATATAGAATTAGTTTCATATTTAATATGAAATTTTCGTAATTTCCTAGAAATACTACAAAGCACACAATCTATCACAGTTCTATTCTAAGGATACTTTGTATATCACAGTCATATTCTTATGGCAAAAAGGTATGTTTGTGAGATACGGTACCTTGGTAAACCAGCCAAAATTGCATGTCAAACATGTTGACTTTGGTGCTAACTTTCCCTATGAGGATTATTTAACAGGTATAAACTTCTTCATCTTAATACACCTTCCTTGAAAATGACATAAAAAATAAACAACCTAAAATGGTTAATTTAATCAATTTGACAGCTGGCTAAAAAACCTATAGCCCTTAAGTGTTTAATGATGCCGAATGACAAGAACATTTTTACTGAATTTTTCCTGTAACACCCATTACTAGGCTAACATGTACTACCTTAATTAGTATGAAGGCTACCTTTTGAAGCTTTTACTTTTACTGATTTCAGTAAATTTACAGAAAATTGGTACTACTGATAAAAAAAGAAAAACCTTTGGAAACATGTCTGGTGTGACATCATTTGAGCCAAACCGTTGCATGGTTACTTTACTCAGGCATGAGGTAATGTAATCTGTAAATAAAAAAAAAACAGAAGCAGAGTAATCAGTGACTTCAGTTACCTTTGGATCAAACACAACACAAAAATAAAGCCAACTAGTTGACACCAATTCTCTGAAGCTATTCCTCCGAGTCATGCTTTATACAGTAGAACATGTCTATAACAACGGGATTTGTGGTTCCAGAAAAAAAAATGCCGCTGAATGCATGCGCCCGCAATGAGAATATAAAAAGGAGTTCTAGAAAAAAAAATTTAATAAAAAACCCCCCAAAAACTCTGCATTGATGGCACTTTCATCTAGGCATGTAACAAGACCCTCCTCACCCCTTTCCTCCATTCTTCATCCACAACCACCATTCACATCATTTAACCAATTGTAGAAGCTTAGAAATAGATACTGCTACTCGTATCAATCTTAGATGCAAGATGCACAATGAAAAATAAATAGTAACAGCCATAACCAAAGATTTCCCCTGGCATCCCTCATTAGAATTGTGCATATTTTGAATTTCTAGACAGGACTGACAGACGACATTCATGACTCTCAAATAAGTATTGCATTAATGCCTTTAGTAAAACCACATTAGTTTTACTCTTAAGATAAAGTTCAAAAAGTTTAATCTGTCTGGTAGGTGTCTAGGTCCAGGCAGTCTTTAAAAATTATTTACCATTACCTTTCTTAAGCTTTGCTTCTCATGTTCAGATTGCTAAAAAAAAAAAAAAGCAAGGGCAAACTTTTTACCATGAGATGCATGCAGCTTGTGCCCAACTGTCTGGGACCAACCGACTGGATGAATCAAAGTAGAACTCATGTGGCACCAAAACTCATCATTTTCCTCCTGAAAAATAAGCAAGATTATGTACTCTCAAACTGTAAACACCATATTAAAAAAATAATAAAATGTAAGCCTAATTAACTTCAGGGGTAAAGAAATTTTTTAAAACTTTAACCTTTAGCCTGTCCTCAACATGGTCCGATTCCCGCAGTGAAATACATTGATAATAATAATAATAGAAACTCTAAAAGAATTCGGCACACTCTAAATTTTAGCAGTAGTCTTACCACACTATCCACATAGTTGAGACGCAGCCGACAGCCAATCACCTCCTTGACAACAGCGCATCTCATGGCAGACACACACATCTTGTTGACAACCTCTAGAAACATGCCTTTCTTAATCTTATGCTCACCAAGCCATTCATGAGCCTGAGGGTGAGAAAAAAAAAGAGAACATACCGACACTTCTTTTAGGCGAAACTACTGACCAAAGGGGAAAGGTTTTGTTGATAGGTTTTTAGTTAATGTAGGTTTGCATCCTAGGTGGTTATGATCATTTGTTTCTGAAGCAAAAGCAATTATAAAACTAAAGAGCTTTTAAATTGAGTTGTCTCCGTATGAGCTTTTTACAACATCACTGGGCTGACATGAAGTGCACATGTACCCTGTTGGTTAGTTTTCATCTGTCACTTCAAAAGTTTAACTCCAAGCATAAGAATGCTTTTAAACAATGCTATCACTCTGTCACACCTGGGGAGGAGAAATAATTACCATGAGCTAAGCAGTTGTCACAGACAAAACAGACTTTTTTGGAAGATTCCTCTTTTACAAGTTTTTTTTAAACATTCAAGCTTTATGGAAATGGTATGTTACACTTGAGATGTGAAATCCAACTTTTCAATTTTGGATGTCTACAAAAAAATTCTTATTAAAAGCTATGCTTCATACAGTTTGACAATGATGATAGATTCTATCTGTGCAAGCAAACATAAAAATAAATGTCTTAGAAATTAAGTTTTTCGCAGCTACAATAAAGCTTATGACAACTTGATTTATCCTAGAAATTGAAAAGCTATGCCTTACCCTAATGGAAGCTAAAGAAATTCCAGTCCTTTTAATAGTTTAAATGATTTTATATGCACAAAGAACAGTAGTACAGGGTTTCATTTACCTGTCTCAAACTTAACACAATTTTGCCAAATCTTTTCATAAAAAAAGATATTCCTATAAAACAAACTCTGCAAATATAGCTTGAGATTTCCCATTCCCAATTTTAAACAAAAAGGGGCAGAAAGAAAATCGAGGTTCACTGGTTCGTCTATTACTCAATGACTATGAAACAAAAGTTCTAGATTTTTCTTTCAGAACAATTACCCTCATATAAAAATGTGGTGGTATCGTCCTTGTTCCAGTCAGTCTTTTGATTAGAAACTCTTTCCAGTCAGAATATTTATCCCTGATTGCTGAGGAAAGGAAACAATATTTTGCTTTATTTGTTGTTGGTAAAATTAAAGCAGCATTAGAACATGTATGACATTCAACATCAACTAAATGATTTACTCTCATATTTCTAAAAAAAAACTTGTACAGCACCATAAAACAAAAAAAAACAAAACAAACGGTGTTTTAGATGGTGGTTTGCCATGGGTCAAAATCTGGCAACTTGTTGTGCACAAGAATGGGGTTGAACAGACTTACTTTTAGGAGGGGCCAACATTTTGCCATATGTGGCACACCAGCCCACATTGTGGACATCCTCGGATAGAAGATTGCTCCAGAAATCTTTTGACCCGTCACTTGCAAAACCTTCATAGCGCAACAAAACTTTATAGCCTGAAACAAATAATTAATAAATTAAAGACTTTTTCTTCCGCGATATGAGTTTGCCATTTAATTAAAAGAACCTTATGATTCTCTTTTGGATTTTAAAGTATTTGTCAAAGTTAAAAGGAATAATTTTTTTTATTTGATATTTATAACTAGGCCTATTCCACAAAAAGAAGAAAAATTAACTTATGTCCGTAAAAAATGAAACAAAATTGCAAACAAGATAAAGAAAATGATCGGTTATTGCTAAATGAGAGATAAAAAATGTTTTAAAAATACTGAATAAAAAAGTTAGAAAAGATGATTAGCCTTTAAGTTGATCATAGAATTAAAGCTGGTTGAACAAACACTTCAAAATACTGAACATACCATAAATCTTGAGAACAGTTGCAATCCAATAAACTTTGACATCCCGACTAACATCCAGATCTGTATTTGGCACTTCAACCAGCACCCCATCAACCATTTGTTCCCAACAATCATGCATTGGCACCTGAAAACATTAGGGGTGGGGTGCACAACCCGACAGTAAATTAGAGCAAGATAAGGACGCGCAAGCCTAGTTGTGTTGTAGCTAGTTGGAGGTGTACATTAAGCTTTAGTTTACATGCACGATGGTGACTTGCGCACCTGTCGAGCTACAACAGCCTTTTAATGCCTTTTATCCTCATTAACAGGCGCAAGAGCCATCGCACATGCGCAAAACCGGTTCCTATTACATTTTCCTTTCGCTTCCATGGTTCATCGGCTTTGCGCATGTGCGGCAGACCATGACGCCTGACTGCCAGCCAAATTTTGGCACATGAATGAAAAATCTCATCATCCTTCTGGCTACATTCAACATAGACATGCAAAATACCAATCTCATCTTCCACTTGGTTTGTAACACAGAGGGAGGCGGCAGGCCTGTGATTTTTTTTTCTTTTAAAGTTTAAGACAAGGGAAGCAGAAAAGTTGAACTAGAAGGCTATCTTCAGAGCCGATCAACTTTGCCTTTAGTTTTAAGCCCCTAGACCTACATGTTGTTACTTTATTAATTTTTTTTTTTGCTTCATATCAATACTTGCAATACCAAAGAATTTATTGTGAAAGTTGTAATACTCACATGCTTAAAACATGACACTGAAGCTGCAGCTGCCTGTGTGCTCATTAAGTATGGTCCCCAGTCAAACACCCGGCCAGCTTCTACAAGCATGGTAAGAAAAATTGAAACAATGTACATATTTTTTGCATTAATTTTTTAAGTCTCGTTTGCATTTAAGAAAAAAAATCTTCTTGCCAAAAAAGCTGAAACAGCATGATGTTGCTTCATCACATTTTAAATTGGCTAATTTTTACAGGTCCACTACATTTTATTATCCATGTACAAACCTAGAAGAAAAAAAATTGACAAAAATACCAGGATGATCAATACCAAAATTACAAACTTTAAGTAGTGGAGAAAAACAACAAAGCAACACATTTTAAAGCAACATTCAGTGATTCAAAAGTTGTGAATCAGCCACTTAAACAGTTAAAAAATACCGACATAGATATATCCTATCTCATGCATTTATGACCAACCTGACTTGCAAACAATATCACTTACCAGCTCGGCATGCTTTTAAGGCATTTGTTTGGTTTTTCAAATTTCCCTTTCTGGAGCCAGATTTACCCTAAAATAAAAAAAAAAAACTATATTACCATTTCATCATCATTTCACTTTCTCAGTCTGTGAATACATGGACGCACAGGAAATTGGGCAAAGATATGTGAATAACCATGCTCAGGCGCCAAGCTTAGATTTTACAATATTAAATATCCTGAAATTAGGGTCGAATATATGGGTCTTAAAAGTAATCTATTGAATAATAATGATAAAGAGATCTAATAAGTCTTTGCTAGCGACACAATCCATCCGTACCCTTTTCGCTGCAATTGGTGCTTTTGGTGTCGGTTTTCCCTCTCTCTGGTGGGTGGCAAAACTTCTCGAGCATGACAAACTACAAAACCTCTTGGATTTAGAATAGAAAGCATGCTTTACTCCCACAGATCCGCAGTGTTCACAGGTAGCTGCATAGATGGATATAGAAAACATTGTTCTTTAATCTTTGGTTGGCATACTATCTGACGCAACTGAATCTCTAAACTAAATCACTCTTAAGGCTCCTAGAAAACAAAATAAAAAAACATTACCCAAAATGTATAAGTTTGCTATTTACAAATATGAAAACACATTCTTCATCTATATATTTTATGAAAAGAATTTCTTACAATAGCACACAAAGCAAAAAGAAAATTACCCATGCCATCTTTGCTGTTTGTAAACCTGTAGCTGCTAGACTTGTCATCGCTGTAGAGAAAACTCTCATCCAGAAGACTCTCATTCATATCTTCATTGTCAGTGCTCATGCCACTTTCATTGTAACTGTCATAGCCATCATACAACTGGCCTGGGGTTGGAAATTCTTCATCCTTGATTCAAGATAAAACATTAAAAAATATCAAAATCATGCCCTTAACAAATATAAAGAAAGACAGTTTAAAAGATAGGCTTTAAATTTTAGCTAGTCATTTATTCTCAATGAATTAAAGCGTTTTTGTCTTCAAAGTCAGTCATAAAGGAGTTATTCCTTATTCTAAAAGTTTATGGCAAACTCTATTAAAAGCAATGGTAGGAGGAGATCCAAAAGAATGCCATTAAATGTAAATACCAGACACTTCAGTAAATAATTAGTTTATACTTTCCAACCATTGTATTTTGACAAACTTCTCAGCACCCTCAATCAGAAAAAATATCAATTACACATATCAGCTAGAAAATAATATCATGTGGCTAAAACATATGTTTAGATGGGTTTTTATTTAAAGTTCAACACTGTAATAACTTATTGGCTCAGTCTAAAATCAATTCAGAAGCTTATTGATCACAAAAGACATCTCAAATATATGAAAACACCAAAGCAACCTAAAGAATAATGAAAAAATTGTAGTGTGTAAAATTTAGTGATGATACCTGAGAATTTCCTCCAAAAGATAAACCATCAGCAGAACCCAGGGAAGATTCATCTTGTTTGTTGAAGGCGTTAAACAAGGAATCTTCTCGCCGGTCACCCAAGCTCAGGTTGCTCCACTCTGTGGGTGGATGATACATTATCAAAATTCAATACAAAACTTGCCAAAAGGTGAAGCATTTTAAAGAATCATGACCTTAATTGAGAGTGATGAATTGCCTTTTCTCAGTTCATATTAAATTTAATCTATACATATCCACAAAAAAGTAAAAAAGATACTTTTTCTAAAGACAACAGAATTTCACAACAAAAGAGCAGAGTTTATTTCATTTATGCATTAACATAAATTTAGTTTTAACTCATTTTCTGTCCTGTCTGTAGAAGTTTCAAGTATCTAAAATGTAATTTTAAAAAATTTCTTGATAATCAAATTCAGGTCTATTTATTTGAAATGCGATAAAACAAACAACTTACCTGTATCTCCCAAATCCTGAGGAGGAAAAAAAGAAAACACAATGAGCATTTGAGATGTAAAATAATTGATAAAGCTATACATTACATATCAAAGGACTTGATACTCCAATGTTAAACAAAATTACAAAAACATAGAACAGGGATGGACACTAATCAGGACATTAAAGTTATAGCGGCTTTTCTTAACTTAACACAAAATTCCCAACTTTTTCCTCAATTCTTGACACCAGTTGAAATTTTCTGAAAACGCTGAATCCTCACCCTTGAGAGAAAAACAAAATTATACCACAGTTTAAAATTTCTGACACTTTAGGTCACACAAACTTTATACTGGTTCTGAGCAGCGGAAATATGTCTTTACATTGCTAGCAATCAGCAATTTAGACAGCTGCTGCGAAGATTCCCTTTTTCCTATAAAAGCTTGAAACTTGAGAAACTGAATCTACTTACTAGTTCTGGTATCAAAATCAAGGTGAACATTTGGACCTTGATGTTTTGAGGCTAGACAAACAGGATGTTTCACCGTCATGACGAATTTGTACCAGAAAACATGATAATTGTGGCACACAAATGCAGTTGAACTAACAGGAAATTAGGTATTGACTAAGTCTGAGAAATACTTATTCTTAGACATTCATGCAGTACTCCTTTTACTATGCTTGAACTTTACCTCTGATTGCTGGCATACAAAGATTCTATGTTTATCTAGATTCTATATCTAGTGCAGAGGTATATATTTCAAACTAAATTCATCAACTCAACCATAATGATGCGAAAAAGCTATAGTATGCCCGTTGAGCGGCTGAATTTAGAAAGTAATCGGGAAACAATTGAACTCACAAAAATCTTGGTTAGGAAACAAATTTTTCAGAGCTATTTTTTGGACCCACACACAATTGTTTGCCCTAGAATGAAGATAGGGGGGCACTCTCTCACGCATGGTCAAAGCCATCATCAGTCAGTGGGAAGCAAAATAATCCAGGGGAGAAGTGGGTCCCCATGATAAAGACAAAGGTTGCAGGCACTGATGCAAGGCTAGGTTGATCACTGTCAACAAGTGTCAAGTTGTCTGAGACTTAGGGTCAAGGTGTATTTTAGGTGAGTAAATTTTTTGCCCATTGCTTTTAACTCAGTAGGCATTAATCAAACTAAAATAAGAAAACCTAAACAATCCAGTTAACAGATGGGCATACATATTAGTATCAACCATATAATATTTAATTCTGACATTATTAAAAACTAAGCTATAGGTACCATAATCAAAATTTTGGTAAACTCAGTTATTCACAGTATAATGAGTATTGCACCAAACTTAAGACAAAATAAAGGCATTCATGAGTCAAATTTTAAAAGCTGATATATATGCCCAAAACTACCAATTTGTTATAGTTACACTTACAGGGATGCAAGCAGCTCATGCTAAAAAAGCAGGACAATTTTTCACTCTGTAGGTGCCCTTATAATATAACTTTTGATGGATCAATTCAAATAGATAGATACAATTCTTTACCAGTGCCTACACAGCTATGCAACTAAAAAGAAATGTTTGATCTTTTATGACTCTTAATTTAGGATGTTTTCTTTGACATTTAGCTCATAATTTTTTCAAGTTTTCCTACTTTTTAAGTTAAAGAAAACTGCTGAAAAAATCGGATTTCCTGAAAAAATCGGAAAACTTGCATCCCTGTAGTTAAAACCTACAGATTTCTGTTCAGCATTTAACAAAATTTGAAAGAGAAGTATCAATTCAAACCAAAGAGCGAATTGGGATAGAAACTACAAATAGCAAAATTTTGAAATAAATCCATGGCTCCAAATTAACAAATGTAAACCTAAATTAAACCAAAAGATCTTAGGAAAACAAGAAAAAAAAGTGTGCAAATATATGCCTACTGCTAATTGGGAATCAACTGCATTTTTGGTATTTTTAATGATGGGATAATCAAGGCACTGCCGCCGTGGTAAGAATGACAAATGGAGGGGAAAGATTGAAAAATTTGGTATTTCCATAGTTACGACTCAAACGCATTGCCTTATAAAAACACTTTCTTCTTACAGATTTTGCAACGCTGAACATGAAAATGTCAGTCCCATCTGTCACTAACAAAAAATTTTTAGATATAGAAGTTTGAAGTTGGTAATATTTAACCCTTCATTTCATCAATTAATCTGCCACGTTTATAACATTGTCCGTTTATAACATCGTCCGGGTCACAAAACCTTGCCCGACCTTGCCCCTTTCCTACTCAGAAGGGGTTTGTACAGTTATCCGAGCCTTATTCCGGGTCTGACCTGACCTCGTGGTTTTGAGCATGTCAAGTGGTCAGTTCGTTTCAAACCACTGACATGGCTACATGCTCTTTGTGCGAATCAAACTGCTTCAAGATAATCGCTCGGCTACTTTCTACAACAACAATACACATCGATGGCCGGCATTTCAAACCTCTGATGTGGATATAGAAAAAATAGCCACATCAGAGGTTTGATGTGATGGCCATCGACATATTTTGGATTATTTCACTTCTCATGGAGTTATCAGCAGCGGAGAGAATTCAATGCCTGAGCTTGAAGTGGGGCACTTGGTTTTCGTGAACAGGACCATCTGTTTATCTGCAGATCTACTTGTAAACACGATACCTAAGACAAAGAAACGGAGGTGTTAACGATTCAGTACTTCGCAGTTCAAGGGATCTTTTCTGTCTAACTGCCACTTTCCACCTTGAAAGTTAGTACTTTTAGTTAACAACTATCTGAGTTGACATTAGGACTATTATCATTACAAGACAATACAGGGCTGCCTTGGATTGTCTCCTGACCCAGTGTGTGACTGGCGATCCTTCTGTTTGGAGGTGACAGAGCAGTGTTTTTTTTACCAGGACCCTATCGGAGGTGGAGGAGACCTTGATTGTACACAGGAAATATGAGAAGGGGCGAGTTTTAACCAGGTTTGGTTGTTTGGTGGGATAGTGCACACATCAAAACGCTGTTTTGTTGTGCCTCTAAACGCTCATTCCTGTCATCCAGAAGTTTTACGGCCCAGCAGCCTTATCTACTCAGATTCCTGGCCTCAGAAAAAGCACAACTTTATTCTAGCAGATAGCTGAGTAATTTGCAAAGGGAATGGCTAAACCTTGAGATTAACCTTTAGCCATCACCCCGCTTTCGGGAAACGCGGGCGCAAAT
>BMAT01006959.1:34457-45606 GCA_019649035.1 Elysia marginata
TTTTTTTTGTTGTTTTCTAAAGGAAGAAGACCTTCTGAAATTCACAAACAAATAGCAGAAATATATGGTGAGGGTGCTATGTCAAGATCTCAAGTGTATCAATGGTGTACTTGGTTTGGAGAAGGCTGAACAAGTCTAGATGATGAGACAAAGTCTGGTCGCCCGAAAACATTGACCAATGAGGAGAACACAACTCTTGTTGACGAGCTCATCAAATGTGACAGGAGGATGTAGATGCGCAAGACATTTTGCCACAGGATCAGTGTATCAATGCGGCCCAATACTACAACTCTCTTGACCGCCTCAGAGATGCAAGTCGTCGCAAGACCTGGACTCTTGAGAAGGGCTGCTGTGCTTCAGCACGATATACGACCCCTCATTACACAGCAATGGCTGCAGCGCTACGGTTGGGAAATTATTCCTCATCCTGCCCATAGTCCAAACCTCGCACCGTCTGACCTTCATTTGTCTGGACTCCTGAAGCGTTGTTTAGGAGGCATGGCTTTCGGAAAGAAGGTGACCTCGTCGATGAATTGAAGAATTGGTTTGCACATCTTGACCTTGATTTCTTTCGAGTGAGTATCTATTCGCTGCTGACGCGCTGGACAAAATGCATCGATCTCCATAGGGATTACGTTAAGAAGTAGAGGAAGAGTGACAATCTAATCTGTACAAGTTTTAAATGTATCCCGTTAAAGCTGTTTGAGTTATGTCCCTTTTCCTGTTTCTTTTGGGACGTCCCTCGTACATAGGTTCACAGCATCTATTGCTTACTTTTCCTAGGGCGTCAGTGAGATTGAAACAGGCCATAAGCACGACGGGCATCCACGAGCCGAGCCGGCAACTGCTCATCTCAGACACGATACCAGGGTACAAGGAGGCAGTCACGAAGAAAACTAGGCCAAATGACGTCATGTACGGATAGATGAGCTTCACCACCTCCCAGCGGGCGCGGAGTCGGTCTGGGGAAACCCGGAGTAAAGTAGCACTCTTTACAATGATAAATTGGGGATGATGATGATGATGATGATGATGATGATGATGATGATGATGATGATGATGATGATGATGATGATGATGATGATGACGATGATGATAATGATGACGGTGACGGTGATAAAGATTTTCTTCTTCTTCTTTGATCCTGATCAGTTCTCTATACAGATATGTTTGCAGCCCTGTCGAACCCTGCAATCATCATTGGCAGGTCGACTTGGGAGCTGTAGAGCTTTTGCTGTAGGGAGGTCAGCTTGGCTCACATTGTGGAGCGGTGTCTGTTTCATTTGACGTAGTCCTGCAATGTGTGCTTCCTGGCATGATGCTCTGCTCCACAATGGCAACCTAGGCTCTATGAAATCTTGAAAATTGTGTATGTATTTGGGAATTTACACGTGCCCACTTCTCAACCTGAAGATTGTGATATGGTCTGCGCACGCAGGGCAAGCTGAGGATTTCGTCTTTTTCATTGTGATGGGGATTACGGTCTTTCCACCTTTCACCTGTTTTTGTGTTTATAAAGGTTAGTCTCCTGCAGAGGGAGGCCTTCATTTGCCTCTTCAAACAGCTCTTTTCTTTGGCCAGTTGGTCAGCCATTTCATTGCCAAGTATGTTGCAGTGTCCGGGTGAGCACTGCAGGACCACCTCTTGTGTTGACATGTCTAGCCAAGTGAGTCCTTTTATCGGTTTGATTTCCACTATGCTCCTGCTGCCCTCCAAAGACTATGATGATGATGATGATGATGATGATGATGATGATGATGATGATGATGATGATGATGATGATGATGATGATGGTAGTGGTGGTGGTGGTGATTGAAGCTTTATGTTGTATTACTGGTCTTTTGATTTGTCAATATAATAAAACTGGAAGATTTGGAAGTGGTCCGGCGCTTTCCAAAAAAAAAAAATCAGGTCAAAATAAACTCTGTTCCTGGAAAAATAATTTGTTTTCAATAAAGTGTGATGTTGTATCAGATCTAAACAATGCAATTCTCTATTTCAATCAGTATCGGGTAGAGCAAATAAAAAATCTTATACTGGGGAAAGGAAAATTAGGTGCAGTCGTAAATCTTAAAACAAAAACAATGTTCTCAGTTACTATGACGAGTGAAGGGCAAGATATCCCCAGATGGATGCCAATTTTAAAATAAAAAATATTCTTCATTTTGTCAATTATATTTTTTTATTAAAAAGCAGTGCACCTCATTGTACAGGAATATTTGTTTCTAAGCATCCAATAGAATTTGTTACTATGAATCTTAGGCTTATCTATGGTGGCATCCCTGAGTGGAAATCCTTCCAAGTGAGGCGTTTTAGGTTTAGTTCTGCCCGCTTCAGCTACAAGTGATTTACACCCAATGAAATATCCGATTTGAGTCGGACTGGAAAAAGTCCAGCTATTTTTGTGAAGCTAACTGATGAATCAATCTTTTGAAAATCAATATAAGCTATCGAACCTACCGGAACACAGAGATGGGCTAGACGTCTGGTTGACCAAGCTGGCCATATCGTCTGCTTGCCTCATTCCGACAAAATCAGACCTCAGCGGATAGCCTGTTGTAGTCGTGACCACAACCTCTGACCTTGATAAAGGTAGGTCAAGGCCGAGACGAGTTCTCGGGTTGCTTAAAACTCCGTAAGAAGGTCGAGGGTCAAGGTCATCCTCCAAAACATCAAACTCGTAAACACCGAATTCGGCACCAACTTCGGAAAAGGGCGAGTCGTTCTTGAAGTGGAAGAAGAACACAGTGATGCGTTTCAAACCAACATTCAGAATTGTTTTCAAATGGAAAAAAAAACTTCGTGTAGTCATTTCATAATTATGTAAAACTGGCACCACTAAGTAGGCCTGCCGCAGAGATAACCTGCTACACATGAAGCCTGTACATTATAGAAGAACTTAAAATGGAAACTTTTTATTTAAAACACTGTGAAAACAGAATGTTTAAAAAATATTTTAGGTACATGAATATATACAGGTTAAAGAGAGACAAAAGAGACTTTTTGAAACACAATAATGCTCTAGAAATCACTAAAATGCCAAAGACTGGGAACAAATTAATTCTTGCTGTCGCTTACATAGCGGCCTCTTGCTCTAGCACAACCCAGGAGGTGGTACTGAACAAAGCTGCATTTTCTGTGAACGAAAAAAAAACATTGCGGGCGTAAATAACTTACAGGGGGAACTTTAAAATGGATAGAGGACAGGGAGGAACGAAAAAATCTGACAAAAAGTAGGTTACTGTTTAGTGCAACAAATGAAACTAAAAGTAAGTGGAAACGAGACAAAGTTAGAGAGAAAGTCAAATTAATGATAAAAACATTTAGTTATCCGTATTAGCAGTAGTAGAAGTAGTAGTAGTAGTAGTAGTAGTAGTAGTAGTAGTAGTAGTAGTAGTAGTAGTAGTAGTAGTAAAGAAGAACATTTATATAGCGCTTTTACAAAAAGCTCAAAGCGCATTAGACAACAATGACATTGACATCTTTTCAATACACATTCACAGAACAAAACAAAGTTGGTACAGATACATTTGGAATAGGTGCGTTTTCAACGCAGTCTTGAACTCCTGCGAGTCCTTGATCTGTCGAATGGGCAGAGGAAGCGAGTTCCAAACGTGAGGAGCTGCATAATTATATGAAAATGATTTTTCTCCATAGGTCTCAGTTTTCACTGCAGGTAAAACTAACGAATCTTTACGTAACTGCTACTGCGCAATGTGCGAGATGGTTTGTAAACGCTAATCATAGATGACAAATACAATGGTGCTTTGTTTTGTAGAACTTTGTGACAAAGTACAGCTAATTTAAATTTAATCCTAGCATCGACAGGAAGCCAATGTAGATGTACAAGAAGCGGTGTTACATGCTCCCTTTTGTTCTTTTTTTTTATCTCTGAAGTCTCCGAATAGATTTTGAGGGCAAATTAGCTAGTAAAGAATTACAATAATCAAGCCATGAAAAGATAAAAGCTGATACAACACACATCAAGGATGTTTTGCCTAGAAAAGATGACATTTTTCCTTAGAGAGTTCACAATACATTTGTTTACAGATATTTCCAGTTTGAACATTGTTAGACAGCATGGAGTCAAAATACAACCCTAGGTTTCTGCTTTTTTGTCACTGAACTGTATCTTTTCATTGCCAACAAAAAAATTACCACCTGGCATGACACACGTTTTTACAGTATGTTTTGTATTAAACAACATCACCTCAGTTTTATTATTGTTTAACTTTAACTTATTTGATAATATCCACGCACTTATCTCCTTCACACACGGTTGCATTGACATGACAAGAGAGCAAATTTCAGATGGAGCAGCTGAATTATAAATCTGCATATCATTTACATAAATGTGATAGCTAAGTAGTAGTAGTAGTAGTAGTAGTAGTAGTAGTAGTAGTAGTAGTAGTAGTAGTAGTAGTAGTAGTAGTAGTTGACGTGTACCTTGTACTGTGGAACGTGGCCCAGCAAACGAGAACCAGCACGGCAGAGATGATGAAGAAGATGATGGTGTTGAGGCGGACATCTTCGAGAACCAGTTTGGTGGCGATTCTGTTGGTAGAGACCAGAGTGCCGGCAAAACCTGTAACGGACAACAACCATGGTGATTACGGTTATTACCTCTTTGGGTCAGTGCGGTCAACAGAATGGTACTGACCAAAATATCAGCAGTATTACTTGCATATTGCTGCAAAACAACGATCTATGTCTTCTTCATTCTTGCAGATCGCGCACCTCTTTAGGAAAACTGATTATGCAGCTGAAAATAAAACACTCTTAGAGCACGTTCAATGCATACCACCTCATTTATAGCAAGAATCACGTGGCAGCTTTAGATCAGAACCATTGCAGCTTGAGGGGAAAAAAAACAGTACCTTGTGGAAAATAAGACAAAACGTGTCAAAACTTTAAAGATATGGCGCTCGTAGTCTTGGCATAACATTTAATTTTTTTTTTGGTTTATTTCGGGACATTTGGAAAATCTTTTCCTTCAGCACAATCATAAGAAGCTTTAGTCTTTCTTTTCTAAGCCTGTCTAGTCTTTTCAAAGTAAACAAAAAAGCTCAGGCTGCTAGGCACTTACGTAGATGTTTTTAGTCTCTATAACACTTTACACACAGACATAAATCAATTGGTATAAACGACAGTGTTATATATCTAACGTCATCCATGCGTTATTCAGAGATTCATCATTACTCCTTCATATGCCGCGTTGATTTCATCAATGTTCACAATTGTTGTGTAAAGTTGACGCCATCATTTCATCACTGATATGATTACATTCATTTAATTTGCGGCTTTTCCATTAGGGGTGAACGCCATGCTGTCAAATGTAATGTCGATTTAAATTCTACCATAGCAAGAACGTGAAATATACATTATAATTAGGCCTATATAACTGTGAGATAAACAAAATTAATCGATTAAAATGACACATGGATAAAGTTTAAAACAGTTACAGGGCTTAGGCAAAATCGTTTGATCTTGTTGTGTAACACATGAAAAACATTGAAAACCAACGATAAAACACATAAGTCATTGCAAAGAAACCTTAACTATTACTTGTCTCAGACTATGGAATGTCAGCCAACCTTTTGTATGTGTTTGTGATGCTGTCAAGAGAGAGAACAGTAGTTTTAAAAAAATATTAGAAACTAATGACATCGGAATCTAAAATGACGTGAACAAACGTCACATCCTTCTTACAGTTATCCTTGCAAATTATTTTGTTGCAAGCAATGTTATACGCTTCACTCGGTTCATAGAGTACAGCCTCACCGAGTTTGCCGTCGCCTGAATCTGTCCAGCATCGCAACACGGCGTTCTAGGCTGGACACAACTATCATTATTATTGAGTGGGCTCTCTCAAAAAGATTGCGGATACATATCCTGCTGGTTTTGGTATTTTGAAAGTTTAGCACTACATTAGGTATAATTTGATAATAAGATGTTGATGTAAACAAATAATCACGGATACTTTTCAGCATATATATGAATTGGATGGGAGGACGAAAGCAGTGTCACAGTTTAACCGCCCATCCAATTCATATCAGCTATAAGTATCCGTGATCATTTGTTTACATCAACATCTTACTATCAGATTATACCTAATGTAGTGCTAAACTAGAAGTAGATAATGTTGCTTGTATTAATCTTTGCTCCCTCTCCCCTCGCCTCTCATAAAAAAACAGAATTTCTGGTGGTAAAGTTGGGAAAAATGCAATGCTGTAAGGACTGCACCGATTAGGTTCCGCGTGCAGTGCTGTGCTGACTTAATTGGCAATTTGCAACCAGTGTATCTTCTGAATTCACATGGATGGAATAAACGAATAAATAGCAATTTTTTATAGATTCCTTTTTATCTACAGGGAAACACTGGAGCTGGGCCGTCAAAATCATAGTTAAAGCCACAGATTGTCAATAACGCACAATATACATCTATACATTACAATCGCTTGTATCAAATCATGCCGTTGATGAAAACCTGACATGAAAAGTTTAAGTATTTGTAAGAAACAATGAGATGAAGATAACTATGATACATAGGTTGTTTTAAAGGAAGGGAAACAACTCACTTTCTCCCAGCATCACGGCCTGGGTGTAGCGTCTGGGCAACATGTTGGCGTAACCATAGTAACTCGACTGTTGCACTGTGGGACACAACCATGATGTAACCAAAAAATATATAATTAAAAAAGGAATAGTAAAAAAATGTTAGTTTTTTTTTTTCCTCCGACGACTTGATTAAGACAAAGTGAAACATTATTTTGAATGCTATTACAGTTCATAGATTGCATTAACTGACTCTGTTAACCATTAATATGTGATCTACAAGTGCTGCAGACTGTTCTCGTCTACCCATGTGGGTGTTTGTCACGTGAAATAAAACTAGTAGAGGTACAATTTTGTATGTTTCCATGATACAATTGATAATTTAATCAATTATTGTGAAAAAAAATTTTAAACAAGGCATTTTATCCAGCCATTTTGCCATACAAGAATACCGTTTTGGAAGGGGCGAGTTTCCACTACCACCCCGATAGGTTCTAGCAGAGGATACAGTCAATCTGACAGATAAGGATCGAAATGAAACGGTAACCGCATAATGTTAAAAAAAAGGCCAGACAGCGTATGTGGTATTTAAGAAAACAAAGATCATTTATGGTTACTACAATGACTCTCGTTAGTTCTTACAGAGTCGTTGCGGAGAGCTTCTTAATTAAATTGATCAGCGTGTGGCTCAATAGAACGGCAAAACAGGATATTAAAAGTCTAAACTCAATAGCTGTTTGAATGCACTAAAGACTATTGGTCTGAATCTACCGTCTCTTGAGAGATTAAATTATGAAGGAAAATGTCAGCCAAAAACAGGTAGATCTTGAAGTTTTGATTTATTCTCCTAAGGACGAGGACTGAGAATGTTTGAAGGAAGTAACTAAAAGATTTGTCAGAAGCTTCTTTCCCGAAGCCATGAAACATTTTGAAGGCTATTGCAGTTCTTGATTACATTAGCTGATTCTGTTAAGAAAAATCATAATATGATGGTCCTAGTTTGATGATTTAAACATATCATTGTCATGTTAACGCCTTTGCGTTCATCTGCTTAACGGTTGGTTTCTCTTGTTTGTTTGTTTTTTAGAGACAGACAAACAGACAGATAAATAGAGGATGGACGTGTTTAGCCGGTGGTTATTGGCGAGGATGGAGAGATTGGTGAAAAGAAGAAAGGACGGGTAGGGGGAGGGTGTCTGTATTATGGGGCGTGATAGGACAAGAGCGTTGACGTGTATTGGTCGGTGACCAAGGACAGGAGGGAAAAATGGCATGAAGAGAGGGTATTGCTAAAGAGAGAGTGAGAGAGAGAGACACAGAGAGAGAGAGAGAGAAAGAGAGAAGAGTGCGTGTGTAGGTGTCTGAAAGAGAGAGAGAGAGAGACTCTTCTCTTTTCCATAACTATGCTGTTTTATAAGGCTGATAATCTTAAAATCTGTCAGTCTCACTAGGTACAATTGATAATTTTAATATATAAAATGTAACTTTGTATCCACTGAGTAACCTTGAGTTGGAATGAAATGAAGTCAATTGAACTGCGAATTGACTTGAATCCAACGGGAAGTCCTCCCCCCCCCCCACTTTAAAGTGGACTTTTCCCACTTTTCAAAAAGCCTCTTTCTGTTTGATAAGATACATAATTATCAGTGCAAGCTTTTCTTGCTCAATACAAGAGAGGTCAAACAAAAGATAGCCTAGCGCAGGTCTTGAACTTTTCAACAAATGATGACACAGAGCCAACCCTTTTTAAGTTTCTTCTAGTCAAGAGTTATAAAGGAAGACACTTTGTCATAAAACTTTAAAAAGAGCTTCTTTATCTATCTATCTACCTATCTATCTATCTATATATCTCACCCTCTTTCTCTCTCTCCCTCTCCCCCTCTCTCTCTCTCTCTCTCTCTCTCTCTCTCTTTCTCTCTCTCTCTTTCTCTCTCCCCCCCCTCTCTCTCTCTCTCTCTCTACGACTCTAGTTGGACATTCGCAGCATACAGTAAAGCTAGATTCTAGGTGCCACTGCAACAAACATTCACCTTTCACTAGTCTCCTTTACATCAGAGAGTCGACCTGTGTCCAGCCCACACATTAGGACAACACTGTGCCTCGTCTTAGTTACAACTTAACTTGATTTACTTAAGATAAGCTTGTACTTAGACTGTTTCCCGCCAGCGGGCCGCGCTGCTTTGAATGAAATTAGACCAACACGTGAACCTGTATGATATTCTTGTTCAATCGTGTTACAGAGAGCCGGCCGCTAGCAGCCAAGGGAGATAATCAATCTCACTTTGGAAGCCAAGTCTCCAAGAAACATCGAATACAAACTAGGCACAAGT
Source organism: Elysia marginata (assembly GCA_019649035.1). Lineage (NCBI taxonomy): Eukaryota > Metazoa > Mollusca > Gastropoda > Plakobranchidae > Elysia > Elysia marginata. Next base: position 43,343 of record BMAT01006959.1, read on the forward strand.
TGCAAAACGACATCGATAGTATCAGGGCAAAAATCAACGACAAAACAAACGACCTTGAGAGACGACAGACACCGAACCGACGCCAGGACGGCACCGCCGCATTCTCAAACAAAATCTAATTATACCATCAAACTTAAAGATCTCGTGCACGGCAACCAGATCTTCAATCGCGCCATTCATGAATCGAAATTTGAGCACGTTTCGGCAAATGTCACGGGGTGATTATATTAGACAACCAGTCTCAATTTCCTCAAAAAGATCAATAGCAATTTTTGGTCTATACTAGAGTTCCCAGAGAATTGAAAACGAGTTTTGTTCAGTCTGATTTGGGAAAAGGAAACAAATTCTCTTTGTCTCTAGTTGTGCCGTGGCTGGCCCGTGAAGTCAATAGGAGAGGAATGAAAAGATTATACTTAGAGGACAGAACACAAATTAAACTCAAATCTTCCTCCATCTTACTTTAACTCTGTCGATCGGTCTATCTGTCTGTCTGTCTGTCTGTCTGTCTCTCTCACACTCCCTCTCTCTGTGTCTCTCTCTGTTTCTCTCTCTCTGTCTCTCTCTCTGTCTCTCCGTCTGTTTGTGTGCGTCTCTCTGTCTGTCTGTCTGTATCTCTGCCTGTCTGTCTGTTTGTGTCTCTGTCTGTTTGTGCCTCTCTCTGTCTCTTACTCTCTCTGCCTGTCTGTCTATTCGCCTCTCTCTGTGTCTCTCTCTGTGTGTCTCTCTCTGTCTCTCTCTCTCTCTTCCTCCACTCGTTGTTTCTAAGGATGTGAACAGTACTGAATATCGTGGGCGGCGCAATGAAAACATATCTCATCAAATGAAACAAAAAACGCAACCTGCTTCAAGCTGTAGAGTTCTGAGTTGTAAGATTTGGAAATCAAATAAGTCAATCGTTTATACTCAATTGACAATACCAGGTGCTTAATGATGAGGCATAGTTTTACCTGGAAATAAGAAGGGTAGAGATCTAATTTTTTTCTAGCATTGAAATGTCAAAGACTTGTTTTATATTGGATTGATGTCTTGCAACCAGTCAGAATGAGTCTTAAGTCGAAATTGGAAGGTAGTTAGATATTGGTATTTCAGAAAAGCTTATTTTCTCTACTTTAAATAAAACAAAAAGAAAAGCTCTATCATTCTTCTTTATCAAGTTGTAAATATTTGAAATCGACAGGGTTAGGGCTTGTAAAATTTTAGAAAAGGGAGAAAATTGCATTTAAAATTTAGAAAGCTATACAGCTGTAGACGCCTAAGCAACCATTCCAATTAAAATTATGCACATCAAACATGAAATTCAAAACGAAACAGGTGTCGAAAACTGTTTAGAAATGGTTTTACTGCCAATATCTGAAATAAAAAAATGGACTTATGACCACCTCTTAACTTTAAAAGCATGTATCTCAAAACTAGACCTTTTGACTTACGACTGATATGGACAGAATGCAAGACAAATGTTCTTCATCAAAACGTTCTCCAGGTTTTCAACTCTATGATAGTTTTTACCAGCATTCCGCAGTCTATAACAGGACAGACTGCGCTAACTTAAGGTCTTACGTGTCTTTTCTAACATCTTCTATGTCTTATTTTTAGGCCCTAGACCTTTGGTTTTGGCATAAGATTCCAAATTGTCAAATATATTAAAGGAAAATAATCTTAAGAAGCAATCGAGGACTGACATAGTCAAGTTGATAATCTACCGTTTTAGGCTCTGCGTGTCGATTTTTTCCGATTTAATTTGAGGGCTTCTATGATTTGCATGTCAAGTTTCTTTTCATTTTTTTTAGATAAAAGCCTAACTTGAGAAACATTCAACAATAATTTTACTTCACTCATATACTCAAAGTGATTCTTGCTCAGAATTAAATTTACATTGCCAAACAAATATCACAACAATGGCTGCAAGCTCATTTTTTCGCCACACCAGCGGTTATTAGTAATCTTGAAGAAATCTACATTAACTAATCTATGTAACCAAAGTAAAGCATCGATAACCTTGAAGAAATCTATATTTACTAATCTGTACAACAAAATGAAGCATCGATAGTCTTGAAAAAAATTACCATCAACTAATCTGCACAACTCAATTAAAAAAAAAAGCAATGATAGTCCTTAAGAAATTTACATCAACTAATCTCTACAACTCAACTCAAAATAAAGCAATGATAGTCTTTAAGAAATTTACACCAACTAATCACTACAACTCAACTCAAAATAAAGCAATGATAATCCTTAAGAAATTTACATCAACTAATCACTACAAC
>BMAT01006964.1:57801-70324 GCA_019649035.1 Elysia marginata
ATTTCAGATTTTTAAAATGTTCAAAAGTCTCTGTGATTGTGCTTTAATCTCCTTATCTTCTCCTGTCTACAGAGTGTGAGTGCGATCCTTATGGCTCTCTGAACAACGGAATCTGTGAGAAAGTTACCGACTCAGAGCTTGGAACAGTTGCTGGTCGCTGTCAGTGCAAGCCCTTAGTTACTGGAGATAACTGTGAAAAATGCAAGCCCAATAATTGGAACCTTCAGAAAGATAACCCTTTGGGATGTGAACGTGAGTTGCTTCCATGACCTTGTCCATTTTTGTGGATGTCAACAAATGATATGAAATGTTGTGCAAGTTTGTTTTTTTTCAAGGGAAAAAAACCTGTTGACAACAAAACTTTCCTGGCAATTTGCCTCAGTAGCGGCAGATTTATTTGAAGCCCTTATTTAATGTTTTGCATAGATGCTGGTTTTCTATAGTCTTTGCAAACATCTTACCTTTCTTTGGATTTAAAATAACTTGTAAATTTTCATGCCTATCTAGGAATTTAAAAAACTGCTATCTTGATGATCTCTATATATAAGCTGTCTATGCTTTAGTTTATCTTTCTGTCAATTATAAACGGAACAAAAACTATAAGAATCAGGAATTCAAACTGTTAAGATGAAAAATATGACACTCTTGGAGAAAAAGTGGATCCAAAACAGATAAGCTCCATTTCTTTCGCTTCCTAAAAAATTTAAACAACCTTTCCAAGGATCAAGATAAAATCTTATGTATATCTATATGTAGCATAGGATGGTTGTGTTATTAATTTCATACAAGCAGTCTTACGCTAAGCCATTTCATATATCTTTACTTCTTGTCATCCCCCCTTTTCACTGAGTTGGGATTTGAGGGGCGAAAGAGTTTTGTATCTTTGGCAACTTGGGTAGAGTGCATAAATTGGATGTTGGATGCTGTGGGTCAAGAATCATTTGGTTGCCTTCTTTACTGGAACGTTAAACTTTTTAAGAAACAACAAAACACCATTTATTTCAGAAAACACATGTGAAAAATTATTCCTGTGGAATTTTTTTCTTCCAAGTTTTAGTTTTTAAGTTCTTAAAAATTACTCTTATTTTAATTCTTTCAAATAACGCAATTTCATGTTTCTGTGTGTATCATCCTTTTTTCAACCATTTGTTAAACAACTGCAATTATTGTGGTTTTTTTAATTTTTACCTGTTTTATAAGCCCATAAAACTATGATTTTTCATTTTTATGTGAAAAATTTTTTAATTTTTCATCTGTTTAATAGGCTTTACAACATATATGTTAGGTAATTATTGTTATTGTTTTAAAACCTCTTATGTAGCACAAAGAGCTTATGTTCTTCAATTATTGTGCACACTACAAATGCAAAGCATTATTTTTTTTTTTTATTATTACTTCCTAATTTTATGCCTTGCTCGGGATTTAGCAAGACACCAGATGAAGCAGATATTTAAGATATCAAACAAGCTGGTTGTTTATCTACCTCTGCATGCGACAGAGGTACAGGTGTTATGCCCCACTCTCACCCTATCTCTGACGGTGGTGTTTCTTTTATGTCCCATCTGATCGTATTGACAGGTTTTCTTAGATATTTCATCTCGCAGGGTTGAGCTCAAGACTGCAGTAGTCAGAGTGCTCATGTCTGGCAGTGGTTGGTATGATGAGATTGAAGGATGTTCAAAGACTGAAGCAATGTTTTGGCTGACATTCTAGCTCTCTGTTCTTTGTCTCAATTTCTTGAAGACGTCCATCTTCAGTGAAAATTCTGTTAGGGTTCTTAGACATGTTTTATTGGAGTGTTTTTTATGCTGATTTTGAGGCTGCTAGGCATTGATGTTTATCACAATTCAATGACATGTTTTTGGTTTTTTTTGCAGCATGTCTCTGCAACCCTGATGGTATTTTGGAGGAGGGCTGTGATATACATACTGGAGAGTGCAAGTGTAAACGCCACGTAAAGGGCCCAACTTGTGAAGAATGCTTTGTAAGAAAAACAACTCTGCATGAAAGTATTAGAACTGTTGCTTTAGGGAAGGGACTTTCTTTTCCAAATTTCATTTAAGTGACATATTTTGTTAACTGATGAAATCAAACAAAACATTTTTCCCTGTTAATACTTGATTTAGACATATTTTATGCAAAATTATTTCATGTCATACAAGGAAGTTTTTGTGAGTGATACATTCTTATTATTTTTGCATAGATGTAATATAAAGTTAGGCATCTTTATCAGTTAAATTTTTAGGTAAATCGATTGCATATGAAATTTTTTGACATTGCTTTTAAACTGTACAATTTACCACTAATTTTTATGAGCTTGAAATTGATAGCATTTGGTGTCACAGCAGGCTGCTTGCAAACACTCTTTCCCCTCATTATCTCTATACTGTGTACAAATTTTGGACAGGCTCTTGTGCTTTTTAACATGCGTTGGCCACTTTAAAATCAATTTTTGATGTTGTTGAAAGACTTTATGAAATATGGCTCTGTAAAGTCATTCTGTCCCATCACTTTTCTAAAGTACATAGATTAAATTGAAGAGTTCTGGACGTTCAGTGTAGAATTTCAATATATTATAAATATTCTCCCCATCCTGCTTTGCCTGGGCCATGACTCCAGACTCGGCTCCATCAACCCAAGATAGGCTAACTAGTGAAAAATCAGAAATATATATCTAAGATACATTAACTCAGATATGATTTTATTTTTAGATACATTTTTTTGTCTTTAGTTCAAAAGTTAGGCTTCCTATTTTAAAAAAAAAACCTTCGATGTAAAACATATAGTTACTCATTGCTAAACAAAATCAAGAGAAAACAAGAGAGCAAGTGACAACATTTTAATAAAGTTGTTCACAATGGCTGGCCTGTTTAGAGTTGAAGAGATGCCACATTCATCTAGATAGAATTTTCATGGATATGTAAGTACTGTTCTAGTTTGAGTCGCTTTCTCCTCCCACAGGATGGCTATTATGACTTTGATCCAGATCACCCAGACGGGTGTCTTACCTGTGAGTGTGACTTGGGGGGAGCTCTCAGTTCGACCTGTAATCAGACCACTGGCCAGTGCTTATGCAGAGCTCACATTGGTAGTCAACGCTGTAAGGAGGTAAGAAACATAACTCTCTTTGACTCTCATTGGTAGTCAGCGATGTAAGGAGGTAAGTAACCCCAATCCGCTGAAATTTATTGTTGTTGCTCAAGTACTTCCACCACTTATAGTGTATCATCAATAGACAAATCGACTCTTTTCTGGCTGTCTATCTTTTATATCAGTCTTTGATCAGTGAATGAAAACTCTAGCTTTAACCACTTGACGACTCTGTGAACGTACGCCATACGGGCTACTGCCCCAAGGGTCTAATGCACTGTGAATGTACACTGTGTGTGCCCTATATACCAACTTTTGTTTCGTCTACTTGATAACCAAACCTTGCTTTCAAGGACAAAAACAGTTTCATCGGAAATATCTACGCGGAATGAAGTGATCCGTGAATTTCTCAGCAGGACTGGTAGATTTTGTGTGCCCTAAAAACCACCATTTAATGTCACCTTAGCCCAGGAAAGCTGTTTATAGACAACCAGTGTATCATTTCATTCACAACATGTAAATTATGCAATTTCCTGTCTTAATATAGCAAATATTTTGCTACCAACACTTCATCAGGATTTATTTTTTTGCTTAAACGGTCAAATATTTCGCCATATAGCAATGACATTATATAGAACAAATTCTGCTTCCTTCGCTTTTTCTTGTTTTATAAGAATCTCGATTTTGTGTACCTTGATTTGGTGACTCCAACAGTAAATGAGTTTCAGAAGATTTACTAACCACATACATTTTTACACCACCACTGTATTTCTAACACTGGACTGGGAAACAATAACTAATGTTTATCTCCGTGCTAAGAGGGTTAAATTATTTACAAAGCCACATATTGCCTCCATTGATCCGTGTTAACGTTTGTTTCAGGTTGACCCAGGCTATTTCTTCCCTCATATGGACTATCTTGTGTATGAGGCTGAAAATGCAAAAGCTCTTGGGGTAAGAAATTTGTGCTTTTAATGAACATGTTAAGTTAGAGTGAGTCTCCCTAGCGGAAAGAATAAATACCTGTTAAAAGTGTGTATAGATAATAAAAGTTTTCTTACTGAACTTGAGTTTTTAAAAAAATTTCAAGAAAAAATAATTTAAAGGTCTAAGGTATTTGAAGTCTATGGCTATTAAAGTAAATTATATTTTTCAGTTTTAAGCATTTGGCTACTTCAGATTTAAATGTATTCTTTCTAAAAAGTTTGCATATGTCTGTTTTTTAACTTATCCAACAGATTATTTGCATCAATGAAATTTATAGCTTGTCCCCCCAACACCCCCCCTCCCCCATATTTTGAAAGAGAGCACATGTGAACATTAGGAAGCCTCTAGAGCCGAAGTATGGCACTAGATGGACCGGCACTGGCTACATGCGAGTGAGGGAAGGAGATGGCCTGGAGTTCACTGTCAACAACATACCTTTTGACACCTACTATGACCTCATCATCAGATACGAAAAACGAGTAGGTGCCTTCTAGTTATCCTATTCTCATATTGCAGTGACTTTTTATTTGTCTATTTCTTTACCATCACCCATTATCAAACTGCTGTCAAATATGATCTTAAATCTGAACTGCTACATGGAACAGCTGTCCAATATGTTCTCAAATCTGAACTGCTACATGGAACAGCTGTCCAGTATGTTCTTAAATCTGAACTGCTACATGCAACAGCTATCCAATATGTTCTCAAATCTGAACTGCTACATGGAACAGCTGTCCAATATGTTCTCAAATCTGAACTGCTACATGCAACAGCTATCCAATATGTTCTTAAATCTGAACTGCTACATGGAACAGCTGTCCAATATGTTCTCAAATCTGAACTGCTACATGGAACAGCTGTCCAATATGTTCTTAAATCTGAACTGCTACATGCAACAGCTATCCAATATGATCTTAAATCTGAACTGCTGCATGGAACAGCTGTCCAATATGTTCATAAATCTGTGTCTGGATTGACAGTATCAATAGTTCATATGACTTGACTTTGCAATAACAGATTGAATTTTTGCAGAAAGAACATAAACTCTGCTGATGCAATTTATATATTTAGTTAAAAGTGGCATTATTTCATGAGCTTTGACACTTTTGTGACATATTTAGCGTGTAGGCTACTTGAAACGGGAGATCATATATCATTTGTTCCCAACTTGGATGTACAACCTTAGGTGTGCAAAATCCATGACTGTCTTGGAAACTAGGTGCTTGTTTTAGCTGCAGTGGGTAAATATTAACCAATATGTTGGACTATTACAACAAAAGGTAAATATTAACCAATATGTTGGACAATTACAGCAATAGGTAAGTATTAACCAGTATGTTGGACAATTGAAACAAGAAGCAAATATTCACCAATATCTTAGACAATTACAACAATAGGTAAATGTTAACTAATATCTTGGACTATTACAACAATAGGTAAATATTAAACAATGGATATGTTGGACAATTACAACAATCTTGGCATTTGAGTTCATTTGAAAGTAATTGTTTAGTAAAAGCTCTGTTGAGCGATTTAAAGTGAATTCAACCCTGAAAATTTGATAACCTGATCCTGCAGTGTAGTTTGATTAATTTATTATTTTGTAGTGCTCTATACTTACACAACAAATTGAAATGGTTTGGTCATAGTCAGCCAACAAGAATTAGGATTTGGTCAGAATTATCTTTAGGTTTTTAGCTTCATTGACTTTTTGAGGGAGAAGCCTCGAATTTTGTCTAGGAGAAAAGACACTGAAATTTACCTTAGGTTTCTGTTTTCTACTTTAGGATCTTCATCAAGTTAAATAATTATCTTGGTATTTCTAGTTAAACCTACAAATATAAAGCTGTATTTCTCAAATAGGCTTTACTAATAGCCATATTTGAGCTGCTTGCTACATTTGATAATAATTATTTTGACGTATCATCTTATTTTTATGCAGCATGTCAGGCAAGGTGAGCAAAATTTTTATAAAAATAAAAATTAATCAGGTTTTCTTTTTGGCTTTTTGTCTTTCTTTAAGATTTACTATGCCCCCCTACTTGTTCTTATTGTTTAAAAAAAGTTTTTTTTCTTTGTTACTATTTTTAAAATTAATAACCATTTGTTTTGTCTAGTTTGGTACTTGATTTAATGATAAGCAAACGTTCATAAAAATAGTTTGGAAATATTGAAACTTTACTAGCTTAGCTGCCCAAATATTTTTTTTTTAAATTTTTTTCTTGAGGTTTCCATTGAAGAGATAGAAATGTATGCAGTTAATCAAGGAATGCAATTGAAGTTATGTGAAGTGGTTGGGGTTCTATCATTTGCGATGAATCTCAAGCTAGAAACTCCTTGATGGGCATTTAAAAATTTTTTCACATCTTGTGGATTGCACTGGACTTGAGTTATTGGGTCAGCACTGACTGAAAAACCAATTATCTCTAAAAAAAATTTAAGTTAAGTTGAACTTTTAGTGTGTCATTTCTAAGCGTTATTTTGGCGACAAAAGAAACATCATTGATTTTGTGCATGCATTATGTTATTTAATGCTTTGTTTTGTTATTTTAATCAATCTAGACAAATACCCTAATGTAAAGATGAGCTTTTCAGGGAATTTTTTCTTTGTAATTTGCCAAGATCCTTAAAAATGATCTTGATAACTGTGGCCTATTTCAGTTCCTCTGCCAAGAAATGTGGATCCGTGCAACTGTTTTCATACGAGGCCAGGTGTCCAAGTATTTTTCAAATCATTGCAAAACTGCACTGACCATGCCTATTTCCCAGCAGTATTTTCTCCGTCAACAGAAACAAATACCTGTAGAGACAGACTCATAGTCTATTGCATACAACCCCCCCCCCCCTCCTCCTCCTGGCACATCTTCTAATTTAGGTCACTTAGATATTTTTATTATAGAGAGGTGCTGCAATATTTGAGATTTTGTTTGTCTACACATCTCCATGCATCTCCTGCCTATTAGAATAAGTAGAGACAGGGCATGTTGTATTTGTACCGCTTAATGATTTAAAAGAATAAGTTTATTAGCACAGGGGTAGAGGCTTAGGGAGCATAGTTACAAAATGATAAAAGCTAAGAGCTTTTAAGTGACAATATGAAGTTAGAGTCAAAGCTGCTGAAATTGAAGGGTTTGCATTCTGTCGGAGGCAAGCATTTTGTCGGCAATATAAGAAAACCTCTACCACTGCAGAGTTATCTTATCCTTTTCAAATTTATCCTTGCCCATGTCTGCTCTGCGTTCAACTTTTCTTCCTCACACTGACAGTTTACATACATCTAAGGTGACTTCTGACGAAAAAAAAACAAAATTCATGGGTTTATCGTATTGTGTCATCTTCATATGCAATCTTTTTTTGTAAACCAATATCCATGTGTTTTTTTAATTAAACTTTGAGCGGAGCTATACCATCTTTTGGAATTCACAAGCTCTATGTCTAGAAAGGCTGAAAAAGAAAACCACACCAGCCTAGATATAATGATGAAATTATGCTTTATGTATTGCCCAACCCCAGAAGCACATGTATTTTTGTTCTTGGCTTAAATGTTTTTTTAGTTAGTTGAATAATATAGCATTTAAGGAGTAAACAATACATCTGCTGTGATCATCAACACTGTAGTAATTGGGATTAGATTTTTACCAATTTTGGAATAGTTTTCATACATTTGAAAATTTTAATTTTATTTGATATGTTCTTTCCTACCTCTGTAGGTTATTTGAATTTTTCTGCACCATCATGTAAAATTTGAAGAACTTACCATTGCAACATACAGTGGAGTCAGTTTAATTCAAACGCTGATCACTTGAGTTTATGGATAACTCAAATACGTTTTAGGATCGGAACTAGTATTTTTTCTTTCTCAACTCTTGTTAACTTGAAGTTCTGATACTTTGAATTAAATTAGCTGTTCCCAAGCTGTTTTTGTTTAAGGGGGCTGTGCATTGTCCATTTACCATCTGTAGTAAGGCTTATGTAACCAGTCTTGTGAGACTGCTGACACTTCTGTGTTTTCACCCCCAAATCTAAACAGTTCAGTACTATGTCAATTCTGAATCCATCCCCATAGTTGTTGAAAAAAACAAGAATGTAAACACTCTATGAAGTTTTTAAAGTTCTGTTTTCAAACGGTGTGAAACAGTTTGACCTCATAAATCTGAAAAGGTGGGGAAATGATGATTTTTTTCCAGACTTACTATATTCTATGACTTTTCAAGCTACAAGCACTTTCTCCTCATATTAAGAATATAGTTTAGTGTTTGTTGATAAAGATGTGCTTTTGTGTGCCTGCTGCCTGCTCCCTTCGCCTATATTATAATATTGATTCTTGAGAAGGGAAGCAATTTGTTCTATCAGTAATACCGGTAGTTGACTCAAAGAGACAACTCATAATGCGTATTCCAAGACATCTATACCAATCAGGAATTTATGCTCTTGTAAATTCTGCTGTAGTTTATAAAACATTCCTGATAATCCTGAAATCAAATAGGGTGAAGGGACATTATTCTAAATGCCTAGTGTTGTTTTCTTAACGCAATGCCTACGTCCTCACAAGTCTTGTTAACCAAGATTCAGGGATGCCAAATTTTTTAAAGGTTTTTTCATCCATTTATTGTTTATTGCACAACATGTGTATGCCATTTTTTTAAGCAATGCTAGTCTTACTTTCAGGTGGTTTTTTTTCCAAAATCATTTGGCATCTCTGAAGATTGCATAGAAGGAGAAAATATTCAAATATTTCCCTTAAAATTTAGCGTTTTCAACTAATTTAGTGCCATGCCTGAAAATGGTAATTTCAAGAACTTGTTACAGTTCATGAGCTCATTGGCTACAGTTGTTTTAATTAGTTTTTGTTATTAAGTACCCGCCAAAGCTCCATCACAAACAGGTTGTATGCCAAGCAACCCTCCCTCCCCTCCGTACTAGACACTTAATTTTGAGTCATTGACTACATGCACATCCCTTCCCTTCACTACTCTCTTTATCTTGTACAAATTTAAAGTTTTATATCATATCAGATAGGCCTGCCCGTTTAACACCCTCTCCCCCAGCCTACCCACTGAACCTCTTCGTTAAACTTTAAATTGCATGTATCAGTATCACAGGTCACATCATTACTAATACCAACATTTGTGAGACGTATTTTCATTTTGGTGGTAACGTTTTGCTTTTTTTTCTCCATTTAAACTTTTTCAGGCCAATACTTTTGATGACATTCGAATGTCCGTGATTCGACCTAGCCTGATAGACCCAGAGGGTCTGTGTGGAGATTACCAAGTTGGCAGTGATACCAGTGAAGCACAAATTACTAACGGTAAGCATCAACACAAACGGTTGTGTTGACTTGGGTAATTGTTTGAACAATTGAACAAAATTCTCATCTTCAATTACTATGTACATCTTCTGTTCTTGCTGCAAGTCATATTTCAAGATTTATCTAAACATATAAGCAATTTCACCACAAAGTGGATAGGTAGAGCTAGAATAGGTTTTAGGATAGGTGGACTCTGGAGTAGGCTGGACCAATGAAAAGTTGTGTAGAATAGTAGCGTTACCGTGTTAAGGTGCCCGTAAAGAAAGAGAAACGAAAAATGGCCACTATGCTAAGTTTGAGATTCTTCTTAAGTAGATTTCTGACAAAATCATCCTGATATTAAACTCTTTAAAAAATTCTGATTTGTTTCATCTTTTCATCAGAGAATCCCTGAATATTTGATTATATATAGATCATAGATGCATTTTGAAACACATGATTTTCTACTTAACAGCTTGCCAAATGTAGACCAAATGCAACTCGCCGGTGTACAACATGTCAGGGCTCTTCATCTATGCCTTTTAGATTATTTGAACACCATAGGAATCTATGTCTGTCGTAGCTTGTTTTCTTACATTGTGATGTATCTTATTGAGTTAATGCTCTTTGAGTAAAATTCTTCTAATTTAGTATTGGGTCATACGTAATCTCATCTTATTTTGTCTTTCCAGAAAAACGCTTCCAAGTTGTGGGATATCCTTTGTGTCTTGAGAAAAACACAGAGTACACAATCAGATTTGATTTTGGCACCTACCAAAGTGGACGCCAAGATTCAAATAGGGACTATGTTAATATTGACTCGGTAAAGTTTACTAGAGAGCAAGTTAAGAAAAACAGTTGATGCTTGTTGTTTAGTTTAATGAATTTAGCCCTGGTTTTTCTTGTAACTTTCCTCTAATTGCCCTTTTCTGAAGAACTTATCGTGTCATTCAATTAGCATTCAGCATATTCTACATTTAAGTTGTTTTTGATTTTAGTACAGGCAACCTCTACTTACTTCTAATAAAAAAATAATGCCAGAATTTCTGATGAAATAGTACTGTTTTTCTTTCACTTTGTGGCTACAATTTTATATTCTTTTCTTTCATAGTTGATATGTCTATCACATGAGCAATAAGAAGTGTTTTGAGGGTTACTGAGAAAAATATATAGAAAACATTTTAAAAAATAGCAGATGATACAGTGTAAATTTTATAAGTAGAACAACCATTCAAATTGAATAAATTTCCTTCATTTCTCTCTTTTCAACAGATAGTGCTGCTGCCCAACATTGATTATATTCCGCTGTATATAGGCATAGGTGATGCACAATACAGTAAACAAGCATTTATCAATGCACATTGTGACAAAGCCCAGCTGTCATCTTTACAGAGCAAGCTACCAGAATATTGCACTAAAAGCATTTTCTCTATATCATCGTTCCTGTACAATGGCGCTTTAGGTGAGTTGGTTGAAGTTTTTTTATACAGGGCCGCTATTGCATGGTGAACCTCTCTTGTATGTAAAACTAAAAAAAGGCTTACCCTTCAGAGAGCTCTACTGTGGATTGGACAGTTCAGTAGATAAACTCTAGTGCTGAATCTAAGCCTACAGACTATTCACTGCCTGAAGGGAGACTAATCTTAACAGATTTTAAAGTTCAGCCAACAATCCTCTAGAGTAATTTTGAATGACTGTTCCTGGTCAGTGAAACAGGGGTAATGTGGAATGACTGTTCCTGGTCAGTGGAACACGTAATGTAAAGTAAAAGTAAAGAGCGTTTTTATATAGCGCTTATCCACTAATGTGCTCTAAGCGCTTTACATGGGTTCCCCAACAGGCCGTTACCAACCAAAGTACCTTCTGAACTCACAGAGGAGCAGCTAGTTAAGGGCATCACTCTGGCATTCTGAGAAGATCTTTCACTGCCTATAGTCGGGTACTCGTTTAACGCATGAGTGAGGCGAAGAAATGTGTGTAAATAGCCTTTCTTAAGGACTAAACGTCGACCTGCCGAAAGCAGGTCTCGAACCCCGGACCTCTCGATCCAAAAAAGCTGAGCGTCTACCACTAGACCACGACGTTACATAGAGAAAATTAAATTCGTTCTCAAGGCTGAAACTACACAATTGCGGCATATCAAGTTTCCTTTTCCACAAATGGATGAGCAGGACGTGTTGGATACATATAAATATAAATAAGTTCAACATGCGGCATGCTAAAGCAAGAATGAGTGCCATGAGTGAAAATTTAAATAAGAGGACTCCAAGTCATCACATTTGTTTGGTTACAATTTTATGTCTCTTCAAAATTATAAACAATGGATAGTGTTTAGAATCCTAAACAATTTAGAAGAAGAAAAAAAAGACTAATTGTTCCTGTTCAGTGAAACAGGGGTTATTTAGAATGACTGTTCCTTTGAAATAAGATAAAAGGGGCTATTCTTGGTCCATGCAACTATTGAGGTCTCCAAATCCTTTTCAGAATTATGAAAAAAAAAATGAAGCATACAGGAATGTACACATAAGGACTGGGAATATATTTGATTATTATTCACTCCGCACATAATAACTGAGAATACATTTAATTATTAATGACTTCACACATAATGGCTGGGAATATATTTGATTGTTATTGACTCTACACATAATGACTGGGAATATATATGATTATTATAGACTTCTGTATTGTTTTGTTTTATTTTCTTTAACTTATGCATGTATCACAGTGACAATTAAAAAGACCAATTAAAGTTGGCAAAAAAATCTCAAAGGTAAGAGGAGATCGGGATATGTAAACAAATATATCTCAAAGCTATTGTTGTTTCTTTTTTACCACAGACTGTGAATGTGATGTAACAGGATCTACAAGTGTCGAGTGTAACCCCAGCGGTGGTCAGTGCCCTTGCAGGCCAAATGTGGGTGGCCGGCGCTGTGACATGTGCCAGATTGGATTTTATGGCCTTGGGCCAGAAGGATGTTCTCGTAAGAAAGGGCTACCACCTATGGGTTCTAGAGAGAAGGGGTAGGAAATGAGGAAAGAACCAAGAGAGGGGAGCATATTTAGGGAGGAGATAGAGAAAGTGACTTTGACTTTCAAATCCAATCTTACAGGCTTTACCAGTAGCGTATATTTCTAACAAACACTTTACTACCA
>BMAT01006964.1:88588-102816 GCA_019649035.1 Elysia marginata
ATCGGCAACGACACTGCTTCTCCAGAGGATGTGGAAAAAGTAAAAACTTTTTTTTGTGTCAGAGTTCTAGGGATATCCATTTATTAAAACTGCAGATTATAGGTTTCCAGACTAATTTGCCAATTAAGTTTTGCAAGCTCAGGTTAGGGATAGTAACGACTGTAAAGATTTTACTAGCCCGCTGATATAGCTAGCACAATAGAGGTCAGTCTGGCTTGCAGTGATAATTTATAACAACAAAAAATCTCAAAGGTAGGCTGGTAAACTTTTGTGTCTTCTTTTTTGCTGTTTAATAATGTCAACCTTCCGTCTTAAAAAGTTATTTTGATGAAATTCTCTCACTTGTAATTGGTTCCATGTAGTTGGGAGCAGAATTAACCACTGGATTAATTTTCCTTCTTGTTTTGAAAAAATCATTCAAGTGGTAAGTGGTATTTGAAAATTTAAATAACTTTTTCCTCCTTTATTGGCAGGTTGTGAATGAAGTTCTCAACATGTCGATACCTCTTAGTCCTGATGAGATCAAAGCAATGGCAGATAAAATCACCAATGCCTTGGCCTCCCTCACAGACATTGACAAGATATTAAATGACACTGCAGAGAAACGAGAAATTGCTGAGAACCTCAAAATGCAGGCAGCAGAAGCATCGTAAGAAGCATGCAAATTTTCATCTACCTTTCATTTTTTAGTCATTTTCACTTTTTCACTACTGTAGAAACCTTAACTTTCATCTCTTGGAGGTAAACAAAAACTTGTTTTGAGAGTTTCAAAATTATGAGGTAGGTTTACTTAATTTAGCAAACTTGGTATGATTAAATTGGCTAAAACATTTACTATTTGTGGATTCTGTGCTGAGGACTTTGCCAAAAGGATCAAATCAACAGAAAAAAATCTTAAGATAGGCAGCAATACAAATTATGAACTAGGGGTGGGAAATTTTCAAGTAAAAGTAACAAAAAAGGCAAGTATGAATGAGAATGGTCTCCTATACTAGTGTGAAAGTTGGCATTCAATAATTTAATGGCGGGTGAAATGAACTGCTTGTAAATGTAGCTATTTGATTTTCTTCCTCAGCAACCGACATAAATTTTCAATGCCTCTTGTGTTGAAGAATCTAATCTATTCTCTACATCTGTGTTTACAGGGATGATGCCCAGAACATTCGCGGGACTGCTCAAGTTGTTAGGGATGCGTTGGAAGAGGCAAAGAGAGTGCAAGAAAAGGCTGGCCAAGCAATAGATCAGGCCAGAGCAGACATTCAAGATGCAGAGGATGATCTTAAACAGGTTTGTATTCACAGAGGTTTAGAAAGAGGCAGTAGAGATGTGCAAAGGGAGGGGGGTGTCAATCATGGTAGGAGATTTACATGTACGTGTAGGGGCAGGCAGTCTGACTGACAGGCAGACAAAGACTGTGGAATTGAAAGGGACTGAGAGACCATGAGACAGGACTGCACAAATTTTTATAGCCTTGACCAAAAAAATAGTAATTTAGACTTTGGCCACCTTCATGTACCTCTGGCTTTCCACAGATACAAAACCGAACTGACTCTGTGAATGACATATCACAAAATAGCCACATGCTGTTGGAAAAACTGCAGAAAAAGCTTGATGACCTTACTAATCGCTACACAGCCCTCAAGAAGGACACCCTGGATCGGGCTGAGGTTGCTGCACAGGAAGCTCATGAGCTCGCAGACAAGGCTTATGAGGTAAATTGCTCATTTCTTATTTTTTCTATGGTTTACAATTCCAAGTGAAACACGATGGAAACTAGAAACCTCATAATTCGAATCTGTTCGGGGTGAAGAAAAACTTCAAATTAAGAGTTTTGGATTAATCTCAAATCCTCAGGTTTGTATACTAAACGACTTCTTAGAAATATAGCATCTTCCTTTGGTACATCACACTTGCATAAATTTTAAAACAAACTTATTTCATGGGCTATAGACACCTCTATGTGAGTTCTAACTTCCAGGGTGTCAACTTTGTGGAGAGAGTGCTTGTCATAAGTCTCCCATGCTTTGGAGAAGTAAAACTGCCAGAAATTAGAAGAAAACTTCATAAGCCCTTAATGTAAACTTTAAAATAAGACAAAGAGAATTGAACTTTATGAAGTTTAAATTTTATGTTCAAGTCTAACAAAGCCAAAGAGGAAAAAAGAAAACCTCAGATGCAAAAAAAATTTTGATTATTATAAATATAAATTTGGATTATCAGACTTTGGTTTGGAAGGTTTCCACTGCACTTAAAATAAACTTGTAGCATCCCAACAAAATAGGTCGAGTTGTGCTGATTTGCTATCATTTGACTTGGCATATATACTGAATGTTTGTGGTGGTTATGATTTTGAACCTTTAGTTCAGTGAAATTGACAACGGCTGGAAATTTTTTTTAAATTTTAACAAGAGCACTTGCTGTTGGGATTTTTTTTAAATCCATTTTATTGGGAAAAAAAATTAAAATCCCATTTTCTTGAAAAAGTTTTGTTTTCTCCCCATCCCCTTCATCCATATGCAATATTTTAGGACATATTTCGGATATCAGAACAAAATTTGTTACCATTCAAAAGGGCTTTCCATGATAAAAATATCAACAGCTTTTTAACTTTGTCCATGTTTCTATATCAATGTTGTGCAAACTCATGTGTCGGCCTACATTTTTTGCAAGTAATTTTATCTGATCAAATTATTTAATTCAAAATATTGAAGATTCACCTTCTTTAGTTAAAGTTACATTTACGATCTATGTACTAAAAAATAATGGCCGTCGGAAAGTCCTTAGAATATTGACATGAACATTTTTATGTTGTAGTGTACATTTTGTTTTTGAGTCTTTTCACTTGTCTGTGTAATGTAGCATGACAATGAGAAATCTTTCAAGTAAGCAAGTTTTTTTTTTCTGAATCCAACATGTAGAAGGCCATGGAACTGAACGCCACCTACGCTGCTACCAGTGAAGAGCTAGATAACAAGCACAACGACACTGAGAAGGCGAGAGAATTGTCCAAGAAGCTTAAAACACGAGCAGACAATATCTTTAGGATGACCGAAACTCAAAAAAGTCAGCTGAAGGGTATGTTTTGACTTTCTTTTATCTTTGTATGTACAGGCAACTCCACATTAGTCGATTTACAGGACAAAACCAATAACACCAACTTACCTTGAATTTATAAAGACAATACATAAATAATAAGTACAGAAATAGTAATCAAAGCGTTATGTCTATCATTTTAGGATATAACGGTATGTGAATGGTGACCATTGCATGATGGTAAAGTCGGATAGGTCGTGTTCTGATAGGTGGGTGACTATCTGGTAGAATCTGTAGATCAGCATTATGTTTCAACGCTGGTTCCGCAGACCAACCACTACTCGGCACCCTATTCTAGCATCCAGTTCTAGGTTGAGTGGGCCCACCCCACCACTCCCTCGACACTTGCCACCGCTGCTAGGCATTGGGTAAACACAGATCGATTGATTCTTACAGAAAAGCGTTTTTTTTCCTGAAAACGGCTGAGGGGACCATAAATACATCTATATCAATGGCATAGAGGTGCAGTCTGAAGGTACCGTAGCAGCCTGTACTTGACAGCAGTTAGATCTAGCCACCCATGGTTAATGCATTAATTTGTAACTAAAAGGTATCGGTAAGGAAATTATTTAATTCTACAGATACAACAGAATAAATCCAAGGGTGCAGTGGATGCCCCAGCGAAAGATAAAAATAGCATGAATATTCTAATCACCCGATTTACCGTGAATTTATAAAGACAACAAATAAATAAGATGTACAGAAATAACAATCAAAGCCTTATGTCTATGTTTTAGGATACGCCTGTATGTGGATTTAAAAGAGCTGAGAATAGATTAGTAATTGTTCTACTGCAATATTAATAGAGCAGCTGAGGGATAGATGGATCTACTTGGTTTGCGGCTGAATGAGACATTCGCCTAAATATGAAAAATTCTCCATGATTTAGCCTCAAAATGAGCAATTTTTGGTGCATGTCCCTAGAATGATGCATTGCCCTACCTACCAACACATAACTGGGAAGTTTTAGCCACTTTTCCAAACATGCATCGGTTGGCAAAAGATTTTTTTTAAAAACGTGTTCTTGATAAACTAATCCAAAAATTAAAATTGTGACTTTTTTTTATCATTGTTTAAACTTTAAGTTAATGATTCTGATCAACTAACCTTGCGGAGGCCCAGTGTGGCCGATTGCAATCAAAGCTTACAATGAATTGATCCTAATGTTAATATACCTGAAAGTAAAAAGATCGACTGGTCAGCATTAGTGGTATATCCAACAGAGAAGAAGAAAAAAAACTGATGACCAGCCTTGGTTTGGAGGTAGGCCCGTAGACCTGTAGGCATATTTCAAATCCATAGGAAACAGAATAAAATCAATAATCTGAGTATTGTTGAAATTAATCAAATATTCAAATTACATGTATCCGTGTATAGTACGCTATGTTTAAAATATTTTATTAGAAGGGACCAAGGTAAGATTCAATGACCTGATTTTGAAAAATTTTTTCCAAATTTCAGAAGTCAGTTTGAAGTGCCTTGTGTTTTATGAAGCATGAAATATTTTTAATTATTTGAATTATTTAATTATTTAATATATTTGTTGATTCTTTTATTGCCTTCTGCAGATATCGAAAGCAAGCTGGTGGAGGATGAAACTCGGCTAACAAAACTGTCGGATGAAATAGACAAGCTAAATGAACAGATGGACAGATATCTAGAAAACATTCGTGAGGATGCCAAAAACTATGAAATTTGCTAATGTCAACTGCTACCATAGAATTTAAACTTAGATGCAAAATAATTATGTCGACTAAAATAAAACTATAAAAAAACATCAGTTCGCCCTGTCTTTGTTTGAGGCGTAGCTTTAAATTCATAACTAGGTTAATTGATAGAAAAAACACAAAAAAAGTTTTGTCCCTTTGTTTAGCCTCCGGTTCTTGATTCTCTTGTACAGATTTGGATTAATATTTCCTTTCAAAATTAAAAGTAAAGTTCCTTCAGTCATCTATAATGTCTAAAATGTAATGTTATGAGCCTTGATAATAGAAATAGAGGCAGCATTGTAACTACTTTGACAGAATCATGGCAAAATTTGCCTTTTTTCCCCTGAAGCATATGAGAAGGCAGTTTTGAGCTTGTTTGATTGGGACCATTGTTTTCTCAAAATAAAATGCGTTTAGTTCCTAACAAAAAATTATTGTTTGTATTCAGAGAATGTATAAATTTTTTATCAAGACAAACAAAGAAAGCCACTCAAATTGAGGGCTGTGTTACCACTGTGTACTATTAGGCGTTGGAGTGAATCAGATGATTGTATAATTCTTTTCCCAAAACTCTTGTTACGTTTTATTTACCTGTCAAATTTCCATGCCTCTGATCATTATGGCTTCTGCCCCATAAATTACAGCTGAATTCCAGTTATACTGGTATCTTGCTACTTACTTCAAAATCATTTTTAGTCTGTCATTTAACTTTAGGCAGTGGTTGAGCCTCTTTTGGCTCCTGTAAATTTAATTTTTTTTCACACATCATAAAGAACAAAATGCCACCAGAAAAATAGATTTAGTAAACATGTTATTATTACTAATTGTGAAAGAGAAGATCTTTTTTTACATCTATATCTTTTTAAAATTATCCTAACCCCCAAAGACTCTACATATTATTATTCTCATGAACGTTTTTTATGTGTAAAGAGTAGAAATTGTGCTCTGAACTGACAAATGGCAAGTCCTATGAACAACCTACTCATTGCAATAATTACTCTTCTTAACTTAAGTTTTCTTATCTTGTATGTATTTTCAACGTTTTTTGTTTCTTTTTTTATAAACAGCAGAGAGTGCTACTTAACAAATAAGCTCTTGTTTTCATGATTCCCTTTGGCATGTACATAGAATTACAAAAAGGGTTGTCAAGAAAATGAAAAATCAATCTGTATTTAAGCCTATTTGATGTACAGCTAGAGGTTTATGTGTTTGCGTGTTATCCTTTGTATCTTGTATTAGTTGAAGGCTTTACTTTAAAACTGAATAAATCTCTTTTTAACCTTGGCTTTAGTTTAAAGCAAAATATCTCTTTATAAGTTTCTGCTGCTTTTGCTAAATTTCTGCTGTGTTGCTTCATTTTTCTTCAGCTCTAATTAAATACATTTCTATTGGTGCAAATTAAACAGTTTAAATACGTACGGTACATTATTTATATATACATTGTAATGGTTTATTTGTGTGTATTTTGTTGCTGAGTGTTGAAAAAGATCATTTTTAAACATTTCTTACAATGTAGGCTAAAACGGCAACAAACAATTTCTTATTGTTTGTGTTTTAACTCACTGACTACCAGCTATTTGAACTCTGTCTGTAATTGTAGTCAAAATTGGAAAAAAGAAAAGAACCAAGCATAAAAACAAGTGATCATATTGATTTATGATGAATTATTTTGCTCAAAATTGATCCACATGAAAAATTGGTAGATTTTTAGATGAAATAAATTTAACATTGTTTTGTTTTTATTTTCCTGAGTGAATATTTAAAAAGCAGGGAATTTTAGGTGTCATTTATTGCAGAAGGTCTTAGATTCCTAATGTGTTATTGGTGTGAGAGAGAGGGACAGAGAGAGAGTCTGTGTTTGTAATCCACTTTTGTATGCACCATTTATTTTAGGTGTTAACTTGATTTATTTTCTTTTTCTGACTATTACAAGTGTAGCATATTCACTGTGTTTTAACGCATAACTATATTTTTTAAAATTTCCCCAGAAAACTGTACTAAGTTATAAATTATCAACACCTTGGTTTACCAAATAAATGGACTCATTATCGACTGGTTGCAAAACTTGAACAAATGGAGTCTTATAATTCAAAATTTTCTATGCATAATGTGTCATTTTGTTTTGTCTACCAGGTATGTTTTTCCGTTTAGAACAAAAAAATTGATCTCAGAAATCTCCATAAAGCACAGGTATAGCTGTAATTTCACTTCTACTTCTAGTTGCTAGTTTTATTAGGAATCATGTGACTGGATAAATATATTTATATTTTCTTTTATGAGAGGATTGATGCTACCACCTATCATTGTTAGCAAGATGACTATCCTTTTAGCAATTATGTATATATTTTCTATTTTCGTGCAAAGAAAGTTAACTGTCAGTTGCACAGTTATTGGCTTCTGCATCAAAGAAAAGGAAATTCTTTTTGTAAATTATTTGTCCATGGTGCTCAGTTTATTACAATACTCGGCATGTAGAGCCCAGTGCAAGTACATTTATTGTTCTGTCCACATTGCATTGTCATCGGATAGCTTTCAGTAGGTTTTCTTTTTGTTTTTAATATATGAGAATTAGGAGCATTGCCCGTTTTGCTAATTAAGGAAAAAAGTGTTTGCATAGTTCCAATGTAAGCTAAGTATTCTGCACATCTGTAATTTACTGTTAGTGTTAGTATTAGTGAAGATTAACTGTATTCAAGGCTTGTGGCATTGAAAGTGAAATGACAAGCTGGATGTATTACTATTAGTAGGAACTTTTCAACTTTTGTTCAGGAAGTTAACAACAAAATGTTTTGCTATTGATCATCGAATTTTTATCAGGCAGAAAAATATCCAATCAGTGAAACTTGGGTTGGATTTGAAGTTACAATATCAGCCTTAATGTTAGATTGGAATTTTTATTTTAGACATTGTCTTCAATAAAGCACTGTTTGAGTATGCAGTCTGAGAGAAAAAACAAGGATGTTAGTATGTGTGTTTGTCTGTCAGTGAGAGTGTTTGATGAAGGAAATGTCCAAAGTAGTCTTCTGTGTTAGGAGTTTTTTTTAAGCCCGAGTGAATCTTATTTCTAAGCTTTCAGCAAGCCTGCATTATGGACAAAGAAACGAAACAAAGAATAGTTTTGTTTTCTTTAGCTTATCTAGTCGCAACTTATATTCTGTCTGTTGTAGATATGTTTGCAGGGTCTGATTTTAATTCAAGTTCATCTTTTTTGTAAGTAGTAAAAACAGCTGACCTTTGTGAGCGATTTCAAAAACCCTTTTTTTTCAAAAACAGTTGAGTTTATAGATCTAACCTTTTTGAAGCTATATATTTATATCTCAACTTTCCATGTATGTCACTAATAAGAGATGTAATGTTCTAAATGCTGGATATGATGATTGTATAATGATAATGGCTGAACCCAGTAACCTACAGAATTTATCACTGTATCACATTCTTCCAACTCATCTCTCATATTTTTGTAATCGGTCTTAAAACAGCAAAACAATTCTTTATATTTTCAGAGAAATGTCTATCCACCTACACAATAATATATATGATCTCTAACAGTTGCCTTTCAGAATATGAGACTTTTCATTATTCTTGTATTTGTATCTTTACGTAATAAGTTCTACAATAAAAGAAAAATAGAACACCACACTTATTTGTATACCATTATTTTTTGTCTTTTTGCTGTGTTGGCTTTTTGCCATCATGAAAATACTGTAGTTTTTTTACTGAGAAGATAGATCCTCATTGTAAGGAAAAAGCTGGTGCCATTGAAACTTAATTATTTCCAGACTCTTGCTATAAAAAAAAAGCCTTTGATAAAGAAAGCACCTTATACTGGTCCTGCAATTGTTCAAAAAAAGTTTAAAAATCCCACAGAATTTGCTGTGTCAAGTAGATGCTCAGATCCAGCAAACTATCAAAATCATTAAATCTCAGGTTTGTTGATAACAATTTCTCTTTGAAGTAGCCTCAAACCAACAGAATACACTGGGGAAATTTTCCTTGAACTCATGGTATTCAACCAGCTTGGATACCGTTTTTCGTCTGATTATAGTATTGTAATCTTTCTCTCTCTCTCTCTCTCTCTCTCTCTCTCTCTCTCTCTCTCTCTCTCTCTCTCTAATAGTTTTTAAAAAGCAGATTAACAACCTATTACTTCTTGACACAAGAAAAAAACAATACTACCTAAGTTATAACATAAAACCGTTTCGGCTTTATTCTTACTTGCATTTTTTTACTTGCATCCTTTATGGATCCTTATCTACTTTATAGATATACTCCAAGTGTTGTGAACTATACTTTAGTTTTTAGTTCTCTCTCTCTCTCTCTCTCTCTCTCTCTCTCTCTCTCTCTCTGAGCCCGAGCTACTGATGAGGAATCCCGGACTTAGTTTCATTATTACTTCCAGTTTGTCAAAATCGAATTAAAATAAGGTCATTACATGAAAGTTCATTTTATGAAGCCAAAAAACGGGACTCGATTTGATTTCATTGATATTGAATGCAAGGATATTTCAATTTCAAAAGCAAAGCTACCAACCGTGGGTCAACTGGCTCCAATATTTTGAGTCCACAGTTTCAGTATTTTTAAAGCATTTCAGTACTCACGACAAGATCAACATAGATAAGACAACAAAGATCAGAAGTACAACCTACAATTAAGGAAGGAAATGGACCACCACTTCTGGGGAGAGATTGGCTTCCGCACCTGAAGCTAAATTGGCAAAGTCTACTTTATACTACCAAATCATCAATATCATCACTCCTTGATAAGTATGACGGAAGTTTTTAAGGAAAAAGCAGGGAAATTGAATGATACTAAAATCCATATCCGTTTGAAACCAGCAGCCATTGCAATTCTCAAGAAAGAGAGGCACCCGCCTTACACACCGAGAAGAAAAATAAAAGATGAGCTTCACCGGTTTGAACAAGGCGTTATCATTGAGAAAACAGATGAGACAGAATGGGGAACACCGATTGTCACAGTGCCAAAGTCTGATGGATCATTGCATATCTGTGGAGACTACAAAACAAATTTAAACAAAGAGGTAAAAAGAGATGAGCATCCAATAGGGGCAGAGTGGTAACCAAGTCGGACTCGAGATCTGGAGGTTGCGGGTTCGATTCCCGACCACGCCATGTTGCAATTGCCTTGGGAAAGCAATTTACCCGAACTTTTCCCATTCCATCCACCTGTAAAATGGGTACCCAGCTACAAGCAATTCTTGAACTTGTGATATGCGCCTGCAATACCCTGCATATGGGAGTGGCTTTCTAATATACTGGTCTGCTGGGACATGAGTGGCGCTGCTCTGTGGCAACACAGTTGCGCTGAGTAACGAAGCCAAATTTGTGTATTAAAAAAAAATAAATATTACCAAGGATAGACGAACTAGCAAGCAAACTGGCAGGCGGAGTATTTCATCTATTGATTTTACTTTTTTAGTTGCGCATATAGTAAACCTTAAATTCAACAAGCTCGGACCCAACGAAACCTCGGGCTCAACGAGAGACATATGAACTTTGGATTGAAGTCTCATTTTATTTTCCTTTTTAGCTCTATGAAAAAAAAACTTGGATCCAAGGAGTACTAAGTTAGTAAGTTTTGCTAACCTCGGGTCCCATTCCTTGGCTATAGTACCGTAAACCAATCGTCTGCTGTAAAACTCACGCTAACTATGGGTGTTAAATACGTCATACGCAGTGATACTGTATAGCTAGATGGGACATCCGGTGACGCCGCCATGAGACAAAATGGAGGTTGGCGCCAGCCGTAGTAAGGCTCCCATACCCCGCTAGGCATGATATAGCGCTTGAACTACCGAATCTCTCTCTCTCTCTCTCTCTCTCTCTCTCTCTCCACCCCCCACTCTCTTCTTCGCCTTCTTTTTCTTCACTATCATCTACATTCACCTTGTAGGCCTATTAATTATAAATCTAAAAGAACTAAATCTCACGGTCTGTTTTTATTCTTCTTCTTCTTCATCATCATCATCTACATTCACATTGTCGGTCTGTTATTAATCTTAAAGATCTATAACATTTTCTTCTTCTTCCTCTTCTTATACTACATGTACTACAACTGCTGCTGCTACTCTTACTATTATACTATGACTACTACTTCTACTAGTACTTCTACATGCCCTACTACTAGTAGTACATGTACCTGTCCTTCTATTTGTGCTGTTTTTCCTTTTTGGAATATTCCTATTTGTGATGTTTATCTGGATTTGTGCATGCAGTTAAATTGTTTTCTTATCTACTTTTTGGTGAAATCTGGACTAATTTCAAGAGAAAGTGACCTTGTGAAAAATAGATCTTGCACTTTTGGTCATAGCCATTACTTTGAACAATGTTTTTAAATCAATAAGTAAAAGCAGACAGTGCCCTCAGGGAATTACCAACCTCCAAGGTCAAGTGCGTTCAAGCATACCTTATTATACAAACAATGTAGGCTATATTGTGAACAATAGCTATTTTCTTCCTGACAACAATGTGTATCAAGCTCAAAATTACAAAACAGGCAGAACTATGATTAGATACAAGTACACCAGGACCCAGCTGTTAAACATAAACGCAGAGCAAACCATCACCACTGTTAGTGGCACACTCATGAAAAGACTGGCTAATCTTGGTATAATAAAAATACCGTATAATTGTTATTTGAAAAAGACTAAGACTAAACGTAGATCAACAGCAGGTGGTAAAAAGCATAGAATTCCTGTCCTGTTTACAAACTGTATTGTGCATTCAAATGAGAGACCTAAGAACCTTAAAGAGCATTCCGATCAGAGGTTTAAAAAACAAGCACCATCGGAAAACTTAATTCCTGTCAGCGTAACACAAATTAACTCTTTATACATGTGTACAACAAAGCTAAAAGTCCTCCATCTCAATGTGCAATCAATGGGAAATAAAACTACTCTCGTCAATGAATTAATGGTAGAACTAGATGCAGACATCGCATTCATTACAGAAACATGGCTTAAGCCAAAGGGG
Source organism: Elysia marginata (assembly GCA_019649035.1). NCBI lineage: Eukaryota > Metazoa > Mollusca > Gastropoda > Plakobranchidae > Elysia > Elysia marginata. Next base: position 100,380 of record BMAT01006964.1, read on the forward strand.
GACGAAGGAATTGTCTCTCACTCAGCTTCGTCCTGATGGTTACGGTGAGCCTCTGAATTTCGCTTGCACCACAGGGCAGTCTGGCGGTGAGGTCTGCGTCATACATCGAGAATTGCTTGACATGCTATGCTGTTTAGTATTACTATTAGTCTGTGGTATGCACTGTGTTGACCACCATGACACACTTTGAATGCTGCCGATGTAAACTCTTTATTAACAGGCATGACTCCATCTCATCTGTATCTACCGTCCTCCCCCAAGCTCCAAAAACAAGTTTACACCAAAACAATTTCTTGCTGAATTCGAAACCTTCTTGCCGATCTTGGATGGATCTTCACTGAATGTCCGCCTTCCCATTATTGTTGGAGATTTTAACCTTCACTACGACAATCAAACTGAGACTTATTTTTGTAAAATGAGAGACATACATGTACTAAGAATCCACCTCTTATTGATAGTCTTAACACAAATTGTGAACACACCTACGCAAAAGAAAAACCATATTCTGAACTGGGTAGTCACTCCTGATACTGACCTCATCAACAACCTACAGGTTATGGACAAATGCATATCAGACCATGAAGTAATCGTCTTTGAGTTGCCCTTTTGTAAACCGAAGCTTGTGAAACGTGCAATCACATGCAGGAAAAAGAACAATGACAATCAAGCCTTAGGTACAGACATTCAGCGAGCAGCGGAGGGTATGATTATGAAGGACGACTGTAATAAGAACTTAGTAGACATTTACAACAGAAAATTGAAACGACTGCTGGACATCCACGCCCCATTAAAGACCCGTATAGTTGCGGATCGGCCATCAGCACCTTGGATGACATCACACATCAAGGAATTGAAAACCGAACGAAGGAGAGCAGAAAGAAAGTGGCGCTCAACAAACTTGTGTATCCACAAAAAGATTTATAGAGACTTAAATAGAAAATTGAAAAATACCATTGAAACAGCAAAGATATATTCTTATTGTAACAAGAGAGAAGAATTTTCTTTTGTTAACTCATTTGTATAGTTCTGATGTATCCAGCGTCATTGCTGTTCTATACTACCTAAGTTAACACGTACTCTGTTTTTATGTATATGTATTTTAATGTACATGTACATGTATTTATCTTTTTGTATACAATACATATTATTAATTTTTTATGCTGCACCAAATTTCCTTTGGGACAATAAACTTATAAATTATTATCCTATCTCAAGCGAAACTAGGTCTGAGGCACTTGATTCAATGCAAAATAAAGTTATTTAAGTAAAGAAGAAGAAAAAAACGGGACCATTGCGAGGTGTTGACTTTAACCGGGAGTAGACTTCAACTTCAAGCGAGTTTATTTCTCGCAAATTCAACTGTAGTTTACTTGTTAGAATCCAAAGAAAAATATTGTCATGGTTTGAAATAGCACAAAACAATGCAGCCAGAATTGTAAAACGGTGTAAGATGCAAGACCATGTAAAACCTTTACTATATTATACATGGTCATGTACATGTAGTACAATCAACTTCATTGGTTGCCAGTGAAAGAAAAAATTGTGTTCAAGGAGGCCCTCATGTCTTAAATGGACACGTGCCTGTTTATGTTGTACCGGTAGATCAAACTTGGATTGTAATTGGTATGAAACAAACAAGTCACTGCGATCATGGAATCACCGTTAATAAAGCCTTAGTTATTGTTCCAAAAAAAAAGCATTACATGTACAAAGTTTTAGGAGACGGATCTTTGTCACATCTTATTCTTAGTGTAAGAATCTGGAACCCCCTGCCTAAAGAAATACATGTACATGTAGTATTGAAGGCGAAAGCTTGTTCAAAAGAAAACACCACCATTTTTCAAAGGCATTTTCGATAAATTCATTGTTAACTAAATAGTAGGCATACCTTTATAACCATAAAACTTTTTTTTTTAAAGAAATGGTTTTACTGTTGTTGCTCACTTTCACTTTCAGTAAAAATCTTTAAAACATTGATGTGTAGGTAAAACTTTTATCTATGTACAGGTACATGTGTATTATGCTGATGGACCTATTTTTTTTGTATATATATAATTAATGTATGTATGTATTCTTTTATAGGTGTAAATTTTTAAAACCATGCCCTTATAATATAAATTTTATCAAACTTTATAGAAATATTTTTTAATAATATATATATAACATTATTAAAACTATTATGAAATGTGCGGTATGAATGAACTTATGGTGTGAATATTAAGTGCATAAAGCAACATAATACGGTAATGTGGTGGTTTTGCGTTATATGACTTCATAGGTGTTATAAATCATTATTATTTCAGCATTTACAAGAATTTACTCCAGAATCCGTGTTCAACAAACATAGGTGTGTTTATGAGTCACATTACAACGTGAATATTTACATTTTAGTTAGGGGCCGTTCATAAACCATGTGGACAGACTTTTCCCCTTTATC
>BMAT01006964.1:141749-154911 GCA_019649035.1 Elysia marginata
TTATGAAAGATTAATTCGAGAAGAAAATTGAGAGAAAAATATTCGATCCATTTTATATCTCGTACTTTCAATATTGAAGTATTTTGTTATTCCTCAAATTAGATACAACAATTGTTATTTTTTCTTCATCTTGTGGCCAGAGTGTTACCTTCAATGCTTTTGTTGTAGTCCCATTGCAAGGGCTCGCAGGTTTACAGATACAAAAAGGCTTTTTGCTAATTTCAGTTTCTGGAAACTCCCAACACTTGAATGACACCATTCTTATATCCCTCTTAAAAACAAGGATTGGTTTTAGAGTAACAAAACAAAACTTGGTTTTTATCAAGCATGCACGGCGTAGATACACAGGGCATAGAACCAGTGCGGCAGCAGGACGTACACTGTATGTACACTGCGCAGTCTACTGATTAAAGATTTGTTTCATTTTTTGTTTCATTTTTTAATTTTAAAGATTTCTTTTGGGTTGACAGTGTGTTTTTGCTGTTTGCATCAATGCAAGTATAGTACTAAGTAAGCTTATCATCTAAACAAACTGGTTCATGAATACCTACTGCGTAGGACTAATTCTCATGATGAAGGAAGATTACAGAAAAATAATATAACTACTGTAAAGAAAAAAGCCTGTTGAAGGCTGTTTTGTTACTTATTTCTTTTTTTGAATCAAAAGTATATCTAATGCTTAAAATATTCTCTGATGATTGTTTTGGAAGCTAAAAAACTATGGTTTGACAACTTCCCTCTGTTATTATTGAAGGGCACCATAAATTCATATGTTAAGAACTTGCTGCCAAAGCTCCAAACTGCAGGGATGTTATAGATTTATGGGATGAAGAAATTGTTAAATTGGTCGATGTTCAGAGAAAACCTTTTGTCTCTCTTTGAGTTAAGTAAACCTTTTTTTTTAAATTTTTTATAGCTAAACCTAATGAGTTTCTTTTGTAAAAGCGATTAGGAAGCACCAGTAAAAAGAGACCTGCAAAAGCAAAATGAATGGTCAACTTTGCATATTGCATCTAGACCTTGATTCTTGAACTTGTCTTAAAGTAACATGTATTTGGTCAAAGTATGCAAGATCCATTTAAAAAAGCTGCCTTTAAAGAATGTTCCATTTTGAGCATTTAAAAGTTAACTTTCTCTTGAAGTGATGCCACTCCTCTAAAAACCATAAACATCCCCAGCAGAGATAACCCCACAAGAAGCCATATTTAATGTTTAAGCTGTAGGTCACAACGTCTTCCAGAATAAAGAACCTTTTCAGTTCAAGAAAATTTACTTTTTTTCATTAATGGTTACAGGATGACCCGAAACAGACCAGGAAAAAGGAGTTGAATTTATTTATTAGTTCTGCATGGTTTCATTCAGATACAAACAATATAATCAGGAAACTCCCTTTTGTTAGCTTTCCTGCTTGTAACAACAGAATATGATTAATTTGACAAGACCAATTGAACATGCTGAATCAACACCAGTTATTTTTTTCATAGCATTATCGCTAATTGGTTGTGATAACATCCGCTGACAAATGTGGAAGTAAGAGGTGTGTAGAATGTTTTAGAACTTTTAATTAAAAATAAAACAACTATTGAACTAATGAACATGCTGCCTACTTAAATTACTGAAACATGCTGCCATACAAATTGTTCACCAGAGTTGTTTCTTCTTTTGTCCATGGTCCCTTTCTTCTCGGACATTGTCCTGCTCTTTCCTCCTCCCTCTTTCCCCAATTCCCTTGGCCCCGTACTCTGTTTTCTGTTCCATTTTTTTTCTTTTGTCCTGTTGACTTAATACTTGGCTTGGCTGGTGTGACTGACTGACCAACTGGGTTGGTTGATTGGGCTCTTGTGCCTTAACTACAAATACCAATCAACATTAATCGGCATCTCGGCTTGGCTTGGCTTGCTCCCATTATGACGCGGTGACCTAACAACAACAACCAACAAAACTTGCTCCGTCTTTGCCTTGGTTTGCCTTAACAAATTAAGAGTTTGGTCAAACAGAGCAGCCTGGATGATTCGTTTGCGCTGTCTCCACGTGGCGAGGAAGACGATGATTTGATGGACGGGCTCAAGTCTAACAGTGATGAGGACTCGCCACCCACCCCACCTAGACCTGCGACCCCGACAATATCACACCGCACGCTACCATGGAAGCCTAAAGTCAGGTAAGTTCAATTCTCAGCTTTTTACTTACTACTCAATTTATTTCTATAATGTTCAAAATCATACTTCAATCTTTTTCCCCCTCTACTGGCATTTGATTAGTTGTATTTCCAGCACTCAAATAGCATTATTATAGATGGCCCAATATAAAATCATAATCGTTATAACTTTATTGCGGATCATATACATGAAAGAAAAACTTATTTTACCGCAGTGATATAGAGTGAACCCAAGGAGAAAAAAAATGATAGTCAAAAAAGGAGGCGACCTAGGAGGAAGAGTGCTGCTTGTCTATATTTCAATCTAATTCGGATAAAAACGTGAAGAAAACTGGTTGTGCAGAGCATAATATCAAAGAAAACATTACACACAAAAACCGTAGCTAGACCTAGGCCAAATCTAAACTCTAAAGATCTAAAGCTAAACTAGTTGCTAGGCCTAAATTAAATTATACTTATTGCACAAACAAATATGGGAAGGGGGTGAAACTAATTTATTAATTTGATGTTTTTCGGCATTCCATTTTTTTTTCATTATGTGCAAAAATTTAAACTTATTCTTGGTGCCATTTCATTTTCAGGCAAAAAGATCTCGAAAATTTTCTTGATAATACTCGCCAAAAATTTGTGGGGTTTGAGGTAAAGAATGACCACAACTCTCTAGCTGGCTTGCCCCAGCCCATTCATGAGGGAGTGAAAGTGTTGAAAAATGTGAGTATGAATGTACAGTTTTTAGGAGTGATGTATTTTACAATATCTCTTGCATTCTGTCCAAATGAGTCGTAAATCGAATTGCTTAGTTTTGAGATAGAAGCTTTTAAAGTTTAGTGGGTGCTCGGAAGTCAAAATATTTGCACTTTTGATATTAACGCTTAAGTCATTTCTAAATAGTTTTCATACCTAATTTATATGGACATTTCATGTTTTGTGTGTTTAATTTTAATTTATATCGTTGCTAAGGCCTCAACACCTGTATAGTTATCTCAACTTTAACTGATATTTTCTGAAATTTCACAAGTCCTTACCCTTTTGACTTCAAACGTCTATAGCTTCATTCAGAAGCATGATAGAGCTTTTCTGTTTGTTGTATTTAAAGGTAGAGAAAATAAGCTTTACTGTGATACTGATATCTTATTACCTTCCAATTTAGACTTAAGACTCATATAGGCTGGTTAAAAGACATATAGTTTTTAGTAAGTTTTCCAAGGTATAACCCAAGAGTACAGGTAAAGCTCTTTGATTGAAGTCAGCATGGTTCACTGCAATAATAATTACAAAGTTTGAAGACTTAGAAGTGTAATTCTTGGTCAAGATAGTATTTGTTTCAGTCCCAATGACTTTTATTGATAAATGTATGTATCTAAAAGAAAACACATTTGTAGTCATCCAATGTGATATTCCCAGATAAACATTTATGATAATATCTGCACTTCTTTTGAATATTATCTGCTTTATGATTAACATCTGACGGAAGCAGATAAAAAATATACTATAAAATGATACTTTACATTTATAATCAGTTTATCACCTGCTCTTTGTTCTTTGTGTTGCTTATCAAAAACTTATGAGATAATTTCATGTCTTCCCAATATCACAGCATTTATTCATATCGCTGTCTGAGGTTCAAATCAAACGAGAGGAGGAGATTGCAAAAAATCCGCTGTCCAAGGTAAACTATTATTGTCTGCATTGCAGAGTAGTCTAGTTGTAGAAACTCTGCCTTCAGACCAAGAAGGCAGTCTCAAAACTTTACGTAACCCTCCTTATGCTTATAGACGTACTGTCTTGTTTGCATTTGTCACTAAAGTTGAAATTAGATGAACTATGGATACATATATTGGTCCATTCTCACAGTATTTGATTTTTCTGTGTTAAGTTTTTCTCCAACAGAATTGTAGACATGTAAGGAAAGTTTATATGGTAAAGAAAAGAATTATAATTGTTAAACGTGTGTAAAATGCAAAATCTTCCACAGTTTTTACTCACATGACTTGCCATGAAATTGAAACAATTCCTTCACATATTGCTTAATGACCTCCTAGTGTGTGTAGAAACTTTGGCTATATAAAAAAAATTGTGCCTATTCAAATGCCTAGCCACTATATAAGCTGCATTCATACAGAGCGCAAACACCACTTTTGAGCAGCTTAGCCGTTCAAATAAAACGTGAACCCGGCAAACCGTTGACGGCCTGTGAGGCGGATCGCTGTTTTTTTAACTGTGAGAGAATAAAACTCGACCTTATTCACATTAAATTAAATCAAAATTTAAAAAAACAACTGCACAAACAACGTACATAGAAAGAAAGACAAGAAAACACTCTTTTCTTTCATATGTATTTTCTTATGATTTACAAAGCATTTATCACTGAAATCATCATTCAGAACACAACAATTTCTAGTGGGACCTCGATATTTCTGGCCGATGTAGGCAGGTTTAGAGTACCTAATATTAATACAAAATTATCTAAAAGGTTATTATTAGCATAGTAAAGCCATGTATGGAATAGGAGAAGATGTAATTTAGAAACTAGATATAGACTAGATATAGAAATAGATCTACAGAGAACTTAACGGAGTGTTGTGTCCAAATAAGTAACCTGAGATTTTAAATAGTGGTTGCGTGTAATAAAATTGTATCATAAAAGTTTATAAGCAAGTGGGGCTACAGCTTATGCTGTGCATCATACGATACAACTCAACATCTAAATCTAGATCTAAATTTTTTAAAGAGAGCTAAGAGCACATGACATTTTATCTTGCTCTAAAGGTGTTTTTTTGTTATTATATACAATCTTTAATTATGTCCAGACAGCGAATTATTACTTTATTTGCTCCAAAGTGAAAATTAACAGAAGACTGCATAAAATGACAGAAGCAATGAAAATATTGTCTTTTTTAGTTAAAACATGCCCTCAATATATGTGTTTAGATTATGACCTGTCAGTCCCATTTTTCTCCAGTTCCATTCAAAATATCTCTCGTTTTGACTAACTTTCTAATGGAAAACCCATGCCTACAAGTTTCTATTCTTGGAAATTATGCAAGAGAGTTGGTACTAGCTGATTAGGTGATAACATGAAAGCGGCTGCGGTGGTCTGAAAAATTTGCTCTGGGAACAATCTCAGCGGTGGACCGAGTGAACAGATATTAGTTTTTGTGTGCGCTCTATTTGATTAGTCCCTTTATAACATTTCTAATCTATGCCAGAAGGAACAAACCGCACTCGCATTTGTGCTTTGTATAAATGCAGCGTTATGCCTCTGTGACTCAGACCTGGCTTCCAGTTACAGTTCTGTAGAGAATATTTTTATTATGTTAAAATTTTAATTAAATATAATTTTTTTTTGTGTTGCTGTTAATGTTCTTAGTGTATTATTCTTTGTTTTTTTTTAATCTATAATAATTAAAGGAAACCATAATCTCACCTTTTCATTATTCTTATCATTTTGTAGCCAGAGACAGACGTTGAAAACTCCCCACCTGAGCGCCTGTATCATGCCATGCTGTCAAATCTTCCTCAGTATATGGTGAGACAGAAAAAGCTTTCTAGCTTTGAAATCTCTCTAGTATTGGGTCTCTATTACAATGATTGAAACATATTCTATTGATGCCTTTTAACCATTTCAGATGTATAATAATAATAAAAAATGAAAGCTTTAAAAAGTTTAATATATAGCTTAAATAAAAAAGACCAAGCTAAGAGGTAAAGGAAACAGAATGGTTTTATATGGGACATAACTATTGTACCCCCCCCCCCTCTAAAAAAACCAAAACAAAACAGAAAAAAAAAGGTCTACAAACATTATCTTCAGAGGAAAAAAATTATGTGACTTATTGAATAAAACTGATGTTGTGTCATGGTACTGAATCCATTCATAACCTTGAAGGAGCCTATTTACAACATTCATTGTGTATGAAGTAAAGAATATTTGTGGTAAGTCCATCTGAGGAACTAAAAATCAATTGTACATAAAGCTATTCATTTCACACCTATTTTATGCTGGCTTTAAAAATTTTCAAATTATATGCTTTAACTAGTTGATTCAAAAGAAAAGAAATGAAAGGCCTGTCCCCTTTTTTTTTCTCCAGATTGCTTTATTAAAGCTTCTATTAGCAGCAGCTCCAACGTCTAAGGCCAAAACAGAGTCCATCAATATTCTCTGTGATGTATTGCCTGATGAAATGCCGTAAGTAGTGTCAGTTCTTGGAAGGTCCTGGTGGCAGTAATGAGGTCAACATTACAATAGTGTTCAAAACTTGTCTTCAATGCTGCACATACTTAATAGATGTAGTACTAATAATTGTGGAACTCCATGTGGCTTAGCTGAAGCAAGAAAATAATGTAATATGCAGATTTTGTTTTGTTTTAGATGCACAGGTTTGTGTAAATAAAAGCCTTGACATTTGCTCTAACAAATTTAGCTACTTGACCAATTTTTCTGTGTAAGCACTGCAGTTAATTCTGCCACAAGAGACATCTTGCTCCGCTGCCACAAAAGTCTGTAAAAACTCTCAATATATAATGCTGTGTTGGTTGTTAGAATTGTTTTGTGTTTGTACTTTTAGCTACAACATTAGAATTCTGCCTTATAATGTCATTATTATCGAGTGCAACAGCCTTGTTTGATTACTTCAAGTTTTCAAATATGGATGTTAGTAGGCAGTTCAAGAAAATTAAAAAAGACCTATTAAATAAAACAGCAAGACATATCTTTTGAGCTAGGTTTTATGGAGGTAGAACAATTTTGAATTTTTCACTAAACTGCCTAATGTTAAAAAAAAGTATTATTAAGATCTCTATTGTTTTCTTTTCACCTAGAACAACTGTACTTCAGTCCATGAAGCTGGGTATTGATGTGAACAGACACAAGGAGATCATAGTGAAAGCCATATCTGGTCTGCTTTTGTTACTTCTGAAACACTTCAAGCTCAACCACATCTACCAGGTGAAGACAACTTAGTTTGTTTAAGAAACAGCTACACTTTTCCAATCAGAAATTTGAAATGCAATGCAGTTTCAAGAAAAAAACTGTCAACAGGAAAATGTGGTTTTAAGAGTAGAATCAGCTTTCCCCCCCAAACAAGAGTGCAGGGTATGAGTCAGTTTTTTTTTATTGATTGGGTCTGTCCTCCTATAGGACTGTTTTGTCTTTATCCTGTGATGGTAAATCTTAAATTAATATGTATTTTTTTGTGTTTTCTTTGTTTAGAAAATTTGCAAAGGAAAGATTGGTTTTGCCTGCAGAAAGCGTTATTTTTCAGTGTAATGATAATTGAACACTAGATACAATAATCTCACTGGTACATGAAAGGGAGATTTTGGAATTATTGACCCTTTGTATGAATTGTTTATTGGTCTAAGAAATCTAACTTGTAGTCAGGAGGACTGGTCGAATGACATTGACAGACATAAATTATGTTCATACTTTTGCGCAAACATTTTATTTTTTGGTTTAAAATAACTTTTTTGAAGGATTTCATTTTGAGCTTTCATTGAGTATAGAAGTTATTTCGAAAAAAGACATTGCTTTGAAGTTTCAAATCCCAGTAAATACAGGCACAAATAGAGAAAGCTGCTACTGGTATATCAGTAAGCAGCCACCGTGAACCGTCCTTTTCAGGACTAATTTCTTCTTGGCCTAACAGGGGCCACCATTTTAACAAAATTTAAAATTTTGTATTAGAAAGGCACATACAGTATGTATACCCCTTCCTCTCTTTTTCTTTGGGTTTGAATATAAAAAGAAATAAATCTTAAAGTAAGTTATTATTATTTTCCTTCATAAAGAACATGTACCATATCTGGGGAAAAGCACTAGGTTTACATAGCAAGTTTTCAAAAGTATTTTTTCCTCTTTTTTTGTATATCCTTTCAATTAAATTCAAATTTGATTTCTTATCCCAAGGACTTCAAAATAATCAGACTAGACTTTAGATTTTAAAAAATACTTGCAAAGGAACATTGATGATTACAGGAACTAGTAAGAACGTTATTTTGCCTTATAGCACATGGAGTACTGTGTTTCCAAACTGTAGTCAAAGCACAATTTCAAATTTTACAATTTGCAATCAGCAGCTAGATCTATTGAAAAATACATTATTGTGTAATTCCCAATACTTTTCAGTTTGAGTTCACCAGTCAACACTTGGTGTTTGCTAACTGCATCCCTTTGGTTCTCAAGTTTTTCAACCAAGATATCGTAGCCTATGTCAATGCTAAAAACAGGTGAGGAGAGAGACTGAGTGTATCAAGGATACATTGTGTGTATTCTCATCACTGCATATGTGGCTATTTTTTCCCTCTTTAAAAAAAAAACTACTGTATGGAAATGTGAAGTCTTTATCTTCAATCTGTTTTAAGAAAATTCAAGTCATAAAATATGAAGCACTATTGTTATGAAGTAATTAAAGAACATAATTTTGAGCAAACCAGTACTATCTTTGTTGCATCTTTGCTTTCAGTATTCCTGCTTTAGACTTCCCTGAAAATGTTTTGGGGGAACAGCCAGAGTTGACAGCAGAGAACATTGTAAGTTTGAAATGTTTAAGGGATACATAAGTGTTAAAATGTCATCTCAGTGATGAGTAATGAAGCTGGCTAATAATGCAGTTTGGCTGAAGTAATAGTAGATTTGTAGATATCAACAACTTATTTCCTTAAAAAAAAAAGAGTAAAGATGTATACTTTTTTTTTGTTCTTTGTTGTTATTGGGATGCAGATACATTACATTTGCACTGTTGTTGTCTTAGCTTAGCAAATTCTGTACTGTATAGTTTTTCTGAGGCATAAGACAGTATAACAGAGGTGCCACTTTTCCGGCAATTGCCGGAATTCCGGCAATGGTATGGGCTCCGTCAATATTCCGTCAAGGTTCAGGTAAACCTTGCTTGTCTGCCGGAAATTAGCGAAAATAATATTGACGGAAGTGAAAAATGGAAAGAAAAAACGGACGAAGAATTAGTCTTCATCCAGCAGTGGGAGTTAAGTCCCCTCTGTAACTGACGGAAATAGAGCCACTGAGCATGTGCAAACAAACAATAATATCCGGAATTCCTTACAGACCGTCCACATTGCTAATGCTAGTCATTTGTTTACTTAAAGCTCAGGGAATGACGGAATTTTACACCCGCATCAATATTTTTGATGTTTGCAATAGAAAACCTTCACAATCAACGGACTTTTTATCTCCACATTTGATAGAATTTTTAGTTCTAGATCTAATCTAGATCTATCTTTTCATACCAAACCTTCAAAAATGGATTTAATGTTTGTTGAACGAAATGGACGTCAGGTTCTTAAAGAACTTGACAAGAGTGTTCCAAGGCGAAAACTGAAGAAAATGATTATAATACTTTTAATAGTGAATTTCCTTTGGGTTACATTCGCATGCTGTCAAGGGCAGGTGTGGCATGTTACATTTCATGATAGAAAAAAAGGCAGTACTGGAAAGGGAAGAATTTCCACACAGTGGTGCAACCCTAGAACTTCATGGTAATCAATTCTTTTTTTTTTCTCGAAATAAAGTGTCCTATGCAGTAAAATGCATTATTTTTTTTTTCATGATAAATAACACTGACGAAATGAAGAATAATGAGCCTCATAGGAGTAGATCTAATCTCAAATAAATAGTGACACCAGTGAGTAAGTTCCACCTTGTGTCCTCAGAAAGAAATTTAGTAAAAATGGGTATCATCCCCTTCATTTCGTCAGTTTTGCCAGGATTATCCCGAAATTTGTTCCATGTTAATGCAAAGAACGACCAATAGAAAAACTTGGAAGTTGGAAAGGCGTGTAGCGATGGATGAGGTCCAAAGAAAAGTTCAGGCAATTTTGTCTTGCCAAGGTGGCATCTCTGAGTATAAGCAACAAAGTTCAATGAGTCTAGATTTGCTTTTGTATGCTATTTAAATCTTTGTAGATTTTTTTTCTTCTTATGACTTCACATGAGCAACTTCGTGCAGTAAATAATAACCCAAACAATTTTCTGTAGAAATATTAATTTTTTTACTATTAAATGTTGCAGGGATGCAAGTTTTCCAATTTTTGCAGGAATTCCAATTTTTTAGCAGTTTTCTTTAGCGAAGAAAGCAGGAAAACTTTAAAAAATTGATGACTTAAATTTTCAAGAAAACCAACCACAATAATTTGGAGCCATAGAAAATCAAACACTTCTTTTTAGTTGTATAGCTGTATAGGCACTTGCACAGAGTTGTATCTATCTCTTTAAATTGGTCCATCCAAAGTTCTATAAAGTAAAAGGGAACTTACAGATTATAAAATTTTCCTGCTTTTTGAGCATGAGCCGCTTGCATCCCTGATGTAGAACATTTTAAAATATTACACAAACTCCAAAGTTGTGATTTTTTCTTTTTAGGAAAGTGGCGACAGCCATCCCCATTGCTGGAGGAACATCTACTCTTGCATCAACCTCCTCCGCATCTTAAACAAACTCACCAAGTGGAAGCACTCTCGAACAATGGTGAGTGATGCATGTCAACATTACAAGCTTGTCCAAAAATGTTACAGTTTTTTTCCAAAAGGTGCTTATCATTTGAACGCTCATACCTACTCACAGTCAACTAGTTCCTCTAAGCTACTTGCCAACATAATTTCTGTCAGAGTCTGCATTTTTTTTTTCAAGCGATGTAGGGGGTAAAAATATAGGCCCTACAGAAAGTTTTGTCAAGATTCTATAACCATTCTTGTGCTGCGTCTATAAGTTTTTCGTCGTCCCCAAAACATATCCTGGTATGGTGATGCTTGAGAGGTCCAAACATATGGAAATCAGAAGGTGCCAGATCAGGCTAGTCTTTAGTGGTCTTTACCATGTGAGGAGGGGCAATTTCATGTTGCTGAATAACACCCTTTGTCAGATGGCTAGGTCTTTCGGTGAATGGCTTATCTGAGTATATACAAGGTATTACAATAGGTGGTAGCATTGAAAGTTTGTCCAGGAGGCAAAACATCTAGAAGCAGGATACATCACAAAACAATGTAGCCATGACTTTGTTAACAGAGGCTTGGCGTTTGAATTTGTTGATGGTAAGAAAGGATAAGTGTTTCCAAGTTATTACATCCTTTCTTGTTTTAGGGGTGGTGTGGTGGACCCAGATCTCATCTGTCATGGTCATATAATCCAGAAAAGTTTCATTAGGATCTGCAATGTTAAAGGATCCACCAAAAATGCTTTGGTGACCACCGTACGAGAATAGTTGAAAAATCCTGATGGAACTTCCTGCAAGACGGGTATTTTTTCCCTTTTACACCATTATAAAAAATGTATTATCCTGACAAAGATTACTTTGACAAGTAGCAAAGAAGCACTTGTTAACTGAAAAAGTTTAATCATGGTGATGGTCATTCAAGTGGTAAGCAGACAGTGCCGAAAACCCCCCAAATTTCGGACAACTGTTTTTCCCTCTGAAATACAGCTTTCTCAACTTTAGTTTTGTTTATGATATAAAAATTTTTTATTGTCAATAGTTTTTGTTTCCTTGTTTTGTTTTCTTATACTAGTAATCTAAATGGATCAGATAATGTAATTTCAACCTAATAGACTAGCCTTTACTCATTGGCAGGACAATGAAATCAGAGTCTATTCCTCACAAAAAAGGAAAGTTGTGCTTGGAAAAAATTATTGGTATGGCTCTCTGCACCATAAGTTTTTGTTACAGTTTATACAAAAGACTAATATTTATGATGGCTCGCGTACTTGAAAATGGTTTGCCAATATGCAAAGCATAATTGAAAAGTCTTGCCTTTTGTACAGTCAATTTTGTACAGTACGGTACACATACTACGAGAGTGATGCATTCATTCATCACTTCACCGGCCCTAACCCAACTCACACAGGCAAAGGCTACTAGTAACCACAACCAATAACCTCTTCATAGGCCAAACCTGTTGGTCAGTGGGAAATGCCGCTAATATGGTTGCATGCGCACGACTGAAGTGAAGCATCCGCCATGCTCTCTCGCTCCGCCTCCCCTCTCACTCTGTGTCTCCCATTCTTATTTACCAGGCCAACCATCTAGATCTAGCATGTTTGGAGCCTATATGTTCTTCTTAACGGCATCGTGCTTGAAGCCGGCTTGTATTGTACAATATTTCCTCTTTTACTTGAAATGTCATCATGAAGTTTATTTAATTTTAACTTACTGCTGAGTAAGCTACATGCCGATATTACCTCACATTTGGGATTAATGGCTGAAAATATCACATGTAGTCATGTTTTAATGTCGGCAACATAATAGCACAAAACAAATAACTTGTTTTGAAGTAATGAGCGGTTAATGAATTTCTTATTTCCTTAACTCATTGTCTCTGAGTCCCTCGGCAGTTCCTAGATGCAGAAGTACCATCATGTATGGTACATGAATCAGCCTTCATGCCATGAAAATTGTTCAATTGACGCTCGTGGTAAAGCACCATGGCACACTTGATCAACTTACCAAACGAGTTTTACAGCAACGAACTACTTCTGCATCCACGCAACACTTAAGGACGCGGAAACCTAAGTCAATTTTTCTACCAATCCTGTTTTTAGTTTTCATTTAAAAAAAATATCTTGGCAAAACATGTAGTTGCACAAAAATTACAGAAACAATTATGAAAATGCGACCTTAATTTTGAATAATGTTTATAGTAGGCTAGTGGAAGCATTCAGTTATATTATGTAGCACATACATGTAAAGTGGAATCCGCGAGAAGTCAACTCGCTTGAAGTCAACTCTCTCAACACTTTGCAACGGTCCCGCTTTTTTCCTTCTTTATTTAAGTAACATTATTTTGCATTACGTCAACAGCCTTGGACCGATTTTCGCTTAAAGTCAACACCTCGTCGTCGAATTGAAAGATAAAGAGAGACCCCATATCGGTATGGGTCTTGGGAGAGACAAAGAGAAATAGCGCGTTACTCTTTGTTTCCAATCATGATTCAAGTCACTGCATGCAGCGCTCGCTTGCCTGTCTGGGCCAACTGGCTAGTGGGGGGAAAGGGGG
>BMAT01006964.1:184532-197672 GCA_019649035.1 Elysia marginata
ACAATAATAATAATAAATAGGTTAGTATACCAAGCTGGCCTACAATATTTATAATGTCTTTGGTGAGATTAAGACAACAAAGGTACCGTGTTTTAAAAATGCAAGAAACAAAAAAAAAATGCTTTGAAATACTCATTACAAGTATTAGAATTAGCCTTAGATTAGATATCTTTTATCTTGAATCGACAACCTTTGTTTCAACTGCTTTTAACTTCAATCAAACAATAACATTTATTGTTTTACTTATTTTTAACACCTTTTAGATAAACAAACAAAACAACAAAAATATAGATTAAAGTGTAATATTCTAATCATATCGATATTTAAGTAAAACCACCCAACACCATTGTAAATTATCATTAGTAATCGATATCAGTCAATTAAAAGTATTTTAATATTGTACGCTTTGCTCGTAATAAATTATATCCTTAACAACTTTTAAAAGGCGAATTTTTATGATGAAGTAGATCATACTTTTGTGCACGCTCCAGCGCAATTACGTTCGTTTTTTCGATTCATCTGTACCATAATTATTGTACGAAACATTCATGTATACATCATTATTAAAACGACTACGGGGTTAAATTAAACGGCCGCACCGTAGGTCTTTTCTTTCTCAAGACAGCCCATTGCTTTGCTACCTTCTTCAGTTCTGTTGGCGGAAGTAAGACAAGTACAAATTCCAATCCAGCTTTTTAATTGTTTGTCACCATGGTCACTTTAGACGCTATGGTTGACAGCCTCCAAAACCAAGTGCCTGCGTTCTGCAGCGGGCATACGCCTGATTAAATTAATAGGATTAGGATCTGCAAATGGCCAAATTCTTCTGTTGGGTGGCCCTATAACTTATGAATAATTTACAGACGCCTGGAGCCATATAAAAGCATATGTTACAGGGTAAGCGCTACACAAACTGAGAGTGGGACGCCAGTCACTAGATTAACCAATCCCTAAACTAAGCCTGCATGATTTCATTCCATGTCTTTCGTATTGACTAGACATTAGATCTAAAACTAGATGTAGATCTAGATCCATGATAAGTTTAACTAACTTACTAGATAAATATATGTCAAGATTTTGAATCTTTATTTCGATCTAAATCTTGATATTATGGTGGGTATATGAAACTAGGACTCCCGAAACTAGATCTAGAATTTGTAAGCAAATAGATGTAGACCTAGTATTTCTTTTAGATCTATATTCCAAGTGATCCAAATCTAGAGCCTGGATCATTTAAAGTTTGCATCTTACTACATGGATCTAAATAACATGCTGTTGCAGTTTCTAAGGACTTGATTTTTAACTCTGGTAGGTAGCTTATAATTTTTATTTTAGGTATATTTATATGGTCATTTCATTTGCTTGTTTAATTGTTGAAATCTTGATGGTCGCTTATATTAACCGGGTTTTGATAAAAGATACTAGGAACCACTTTGAAAATAACTGAGTTTAATTAATTGTTGTATAAATACGAAGTGTTTTATTTGCCTTTACAGTTTCATCAGTTGTGTTCTTAAAAAGAATTAACAAGACATTTGCGGAGAGCCTTTGATGCATGATGTGAACAAGAAAATTTGACAAAGTCAATGAAATTAACATGAAGACACTTTTTCTGTCTTCTCTATTCCCTGTCTAAGTGGTGGGAATTTGAAATTGCCAAGGTCTTATTGAATCTACATAAAGACATTACTCATTTCTTGATACCTTTTTGCAGACTTTCCCCCCCTCAAATCCTAATACTTTCTGTCAATGTGAGCTGTGTTTAAAATATGATGAACTCCAAATTTGTTCCAAAATTCATTGCAGGGTTGAGAGAAATTCCTATTGACACCAGCCCAGCTTCCCCAGTAATCCACAGTAGCTCCGTGGGCGGAATTTTGACCTTTTTCTGATGACTCTTGTGCACAATGATATGGTGAGAATTCTAAGCTTTTGGTTTTTTAAAATGAATATTTGTGTAAATGTAATAATCTTAGTATGACCACACCTTTCTGAGAAGTGTTAAGAATAACACCTTTGTTATTTGGGGTATTATTTTCAAAATTTAGTGGATCAGTTTGTATATAATTATCTTCTCAAAGAACCGCAATAGAGATACTCTGGGAAGGATTGTGAGAGTGGGCGGAATATGACTTCTGAGTGCATAAAAGGAATAGTTGGAGATAAAAAAAAACAAAAAACAGAAAAGATTGAAACACAGCTTTACGAAAGTTAAAAACATAACCTTAAAATAGAGCAGTATAGCATAATCACAGTTTGAATATTCGGTATTTCCATATTTTTTTCTTTTTACAAATTAGGCTTGGTTATTGAATTTTTTCCACCTGCCTATTTGTCACTACAGTTCTATCTATTCAACCGCTTACATGTCTATTCCCAAACCTTTCTTTCTTTCTATCTATCTATCTATCTATCTATCTATCTATCTATCTATCTATCTATCTATCTATCTATCTATCTATCTATCTATCTATCTATCTATCTATCTATCTATCTATCTATCTATCTATCTGTAGGTCTGTCTGTCTGTCTGTCTGTCTATCTGTCTGTCTGTCTGTCTATCTATCTATCTATCTATCTATCTATCTATCTATCTATCTATCTATCTATCTATCTATCTATCTATCTATCTATCTATCTATCCATCTATCTATCTATCTATATACATCTCTATCTACCTATCTATCTACCTATCTATGTATCGATTGACCTATATATCTGTCTGTCTATCTATCTATCTATCTATCTATCTATCTATCTATCTATCTATCTGTTTTTCTATATTGGTGTCTATCAATGTATCTGTCTTACTATCTATCTGTATGCTTGTCTTTGTTTTATCAACAGATTTGTCAATGCACATCGTTTATATCCTTGTCCATTACTTTTACTAAGATAAGATTGTATTATGTCTGTTGGCAATTCTGTATTGTCATAGTATACATAGTCCAGAGTCCCCGAGAAGGCTTGAATAAAATTATAATAAAAGAAAAAAAAGCCTTTTAGATAAAACTGCAGCAATCAGCACGACTTACCTCTAGAATTCGGTTCAAAGCAGCTGCAAATTTGGCAATAAAGGTAAGATAAAATAATGGCGATTTCAGTCATGCAAATTTGACCAATCATTTTTCTATCCTTTCTTTTTACACTATGTAAGTGTCACTCACGACTCCTTTTCACCTTGTATCACTCCGCCCAATAAAACCTTTACATCTTGGCTTAGGTATAAATATTTATAGAAAGTTAGAAGGCGATAGCTATTGGTATCCAGCAAAGTTTGTTTAATTGAAATTCCTTCAGCTTAAAGTCAACCATTTGAAGAGTGGTGGAGGTAGTAGTAGTAGCAATAATAGTAGTAGTAATAGTAGCAGTAGTAGTAGTAGTAGTAGTCACAGCAGCAGAGGTAGTAGTTGTAAAAGTGGTAGTTGTAGTAGTAGTAGTAGTAGTAGTAGTAGTAGTAGTAGTAGTAGTAGTAGTAGTAGTAGTAGTAGTAGTAGTAGTAGTAGTAGTAGTAACAGTAGTAGTAGTAGTTATTGTTGTTGAAGTAATAGTACACAGTAGTTATTGCTGTCGCCGTCTTTTTCTTTAAAAAAAATATTTGCATGGAAGAAGGCAAGGGTGATAGATACAGACCGCCGATGCTCTTGTAACATAGAGAAAAGATACTAGCGCAAATATTGATTAGTAAATAATAAATTGAAATGGTCATTTTAGATGACAAAAAAGAGGAAAAGTTACGAAAACGAAAAAACAGGGAAGCAGAATATGAAAATTATGTCTTGATTATGAAGCAAAGGAAAAGTAACTTGTCATCGCGACAGTCGTGAGTAGGCTACATAAAGCCTTATTAAACCCTTTTCAGTAAGTTTGGATTATTGCTTATTGTATATAGTTTATACATTATGTAAACCAGTCTTGCTACTCTGTCGATTTTTAATACCTGTTTGTAAAGTCAATATATCTCTTGCTTATATTTAGGCGAAAAGGAAAGCTAGCAAGCCGGAGAGCGTTTTTTTAGAAAGCGATGCCGCCGGAGACGAAAATATACCTGTAGACGTTGCGGAACCGAAGAAGGATAAAAAGTCGAAACGGAATACGGGTGACAGTTACTTATCGGAAAAATCGGCCCGAGTGTCGGCCTCCAGCGAGACAAGCAGCAAATCAAGCAAACGACCGGCGAAAACTTACTCTGACGTTCTAATGAGCTCTGCCGCGTTTTCTAACCTCTACTTCATAGCCCACGATGCCTCCCACGCATTGGACATCCGCGGCTTCGAGTGCCCTTATCTGCCTAAGTCTAAAAAGAAAGGGAAACAGAAATAAAAATTGAAAATGTCTTTGTGATTAGAGATATTATGCCGTTCTAAAAGCATAGTGTCGTGCCTTTGAGCAATACCAGACTGCACTGTGTTTAAACAAGTTTTTATAGTCCATTGGTGATAAGCACCAGTAAAAGCTTCCGCCATAAAGGTACACACAATATCGACGGCATAAAGTATCTCACAGGTTTTCTGGTCGCACCTTACAGACATTCAAATTTAAATACATGTATTATTAAAGATAAATTATGCACTGTTTCTACACGAAGACACAGTGTCATCATAGACACGTTCTTTGTATTTAATAATCTAACCATCGAAATCTATCAGATTTCTCAATGAATCCCTAATATTGCTTTCCGAAATACAAGCTTTGCAACGCCACTTAAGTGTCTTTGTGGATAAATGTTTTAAACGCGACAAACCAAACAATAAGCGTTACCTTTCAACTGCAATTTATGATAAACTGTTTGCTGTGAAAGTTTTAATATACCAAACATTACTCAAAATTAAATAGGCATCATGAGAAATACCATCATAAATGACACAAGACAACAGCAACAAAGCACTAAGGGGCAAAACTCTTTAGTAAAAAAAACCACGTTTTGTAAACTAGAATGGAACAGTTTAATCAAAAGATAAAACCAAAGAGCACCTTCATAACTAGAAATAATCTTAATAAAATCACCTTGTCGGAATCATTTAATAAAACATGTGTTGTGAGTTAGCTTTAATACTACAAATATATTTTTCCTGTCATTATGGTTTTACAGTTTCAAAAAAAGTTTTCTTTTTTTAATTTCTGAGGTCGTTTTCCATTTTTAAGCATCCCTTTGAACATATTTATGCGTTATTTTCTTTAAGAGATAATATTCTTGTACCAGCCTGCTCTTTCATAATAGTTATAGAAATGTAGAAAACAGGTGAAAAAGCAGTTCAATATCTTCATATAAAAAGTAGAGGTAAAAAATTCCGCAATGAATTTTTTTGCAATCAAATCAAGAAAAGTATTGCTAGGCCTGTATGAAAAGGAAACTTGCAAACAAAGAACAATCTCAATCGAGATATCTACACTGCTTTCAAACGTTTGAGAACAGAAAATGCAACACCAGGTGGGTGTGATTTTACTCTTCATCGGAATTCTCATTAGATTTCACGCGAGTCTACTGCCGTTTTTGTCAGTTGTTATTCCTATACTTTGCTTCACCATTTCTCTGTGCCGTGTTAACCCCAAAACTATAGGCTGTTATTATGTAGGTATCGTTAACAATTATTATCTTTGGTCTTTACTACTTGTCTTATTGCAAAATTTGCGATTTCCATTGGATTTTGCGTTTTCAACTTGTTTTTGCCTGTTTGGTAAACAAACCTTTTGTAATAAATTGCTATTGTTTAGTTATTTTGATTCATGACTTTTTTTTCACACGCTGACTTAACTTTGTATTCGCCGTTTTGTTATTTCTATAGAAATTCTGTAAATGATAATTATGAGGATGTTTTAAACGAAGACGAGAGGTGTTTTCTTTATATGTTCTTTGTCGTAGGATTCGCTCACTATCAGATTCATTTGTAACCGCTTACCTGATATACTGTATGTTTATAGTGGCGGCGGGGTTCGGGAAATTTCCCGCCTCGCTGGTACCGCGCAGACTCGCGCGAGTAAAGTGACTTACTGTTCTCTGTGAGTGTACATAGTCATGGAGTGTAGACAGAGGCTGGTGATTTGCCGCCAAGCGGGTAAAATCACCTGAACCAAATTTTCATTCTTGAGGCAGATTATAAACATACACTAAAACTGTTTCAGCCAAAGTCGAACGCGGTGTTCCTTTTATCAGCAGGGATATTTTTTTATTATTCAAGTGACATCGTATAAGAAATTACAAAGTAATATAATGTATAAAACTTCACGTGTCGTTATGTATGGAATAAATGGATGTGGTACATTTAAATCTTCGTTTTATTCGTATTTTTTAAAACAGATATCATTTTCTTAAGAAGGCCCTTTACATTCTCGAAGAGCGTAACTAATAACATTCGTCTGACAACAATCTAAGCAGAACACCATCGTGAATTATCCATTTTTTTTATCTTTGCAGGCTGGCAAAAAATCTGGAAAATCATCTGGGAAAAAATCTGGGAAAAAATCGGGGAAGAAATCAGCTGGCTCTAAAAGGTCGAAAAAGTCGGCCAGATCAGTGAGCTCTGCCAAATCGCAAGCAGCGCCCCCTGACATGCTCAGTCCTGCAGCCATGGACAATCTTTACTTCATCGCGCATGACGCACCGGATGCTCTGGACAAGCGAGGCTTTGGTTGGCCAGACGCCTCCAAGAAGAAGAAAAAAGGCGGGAAGAAAGGTGGCAAAAAGAAAAAGAAGTAACAGTAAACTTTTAACTTTTGGTTGTGTTCATTTCAAGTTGACATTGTAAGGGTAATTGAAGGGACCTTTTGATACTGAATAGTTTCACTCCGAATTAAAACTAATATTAAGGGAATTAAAAGGCGACAACATTAATGTTAGCAGTAGGCCTACTCTGAAAAAACCCTTTTTTCTTTTGAGGACAAAGTTATAAATCCTGCTTAAAACTTATTTTGCATGAAATATTTTTCTCCCAATAATTATACGAAAATTGAAAATTAATGAGAGAAGTGCCTTTTCAATCCCTAAATGCCAAACCATATTTTAGTACTTTTACATGTTTTGTTAAAATTTTAAAATTGAAGTGCTTAGAAAATATATACGATATTTTTCTCGTGAATATAATCACATGTGTCTTACATGAGGATACTGTCTTGAATTTTTTTTATTGTCAACTGTATTAGTCTTACGTAGACTGCCTTGTCTCAAATTATTGAAATGATGCCTATTTTTAGCTTTATTGGATACACATTTTATTAAGTTATATCATATGCCATTGGCTTTAGAAGTTTTGATGTAAAATACTTGTTATCTCCTACCAGCCAAAACGATGTACATGTACAATTTTTTTTTACAAAGAAAGTGCCAATGTATTTACCTGTGATTTTATTTCTGGATTTACTTTGTACATTTATATTATAAGAAAGATGATATTTTTCTCATTACATTCTTGAAGCATCTTTGATTCTTTTAAAGACAAAGCGGCAATAGCAAAGATCTTTCGATAAAATTGATTCACTTTCAAAGATGTTTTGAGAAGGTACAAAATGAGATGATTTCAACTTTACAAGGTAAGCAAACATCCTCCAAAGATGGGCTTTAATGCCTACATTTTAAGTGGCTTTGTAAGTATAGGGCTCTAGAAATGTAATCATGCATTTACTTACCCAATTAGTAAGCTATGAAAGAATATGAATCAAAACGTTCTCGGTAGATCTACGCAAAAGTTGAATTTAATTTTATGTTTTTTTTTAAAATGATTTTTCATTAATACCCGTGTACATTTTTGCGCGTGAGTGATAAGAGCGTATAAAACTGCTCTCGTGTGACTGTTGATAATCAGGCCCTGCCTATAGGGAATGAGATTAGAGGTAAAACAAGTGTAACGTCCCTTTTCTAGAAGACAACACCCCAAAATACTAAAGTGGTTTTTGTAATCTAGACCTAGATTTTAGGGTCTTATATTGCTAAGTTTCTTACTTTTATAAACGATTTCACATCTAAATTCAAAAAACTATAAAGCTAAATAGTTTATCTTCAAAATAACTGTCTCGCATAAATTTTAAAAGATTGTTTTCATAATACAGCAGGTAACCCCATTTAATTTTTACACAATATTGTCTTTAAAATATTTTCTAAAAATACGCTAGAAATTATATGGGTAAGTGCTAGCCTTAATGATTAAATCTCACTCGGAGAGACATCAGGAAAGTACCGCAACTCTTGTTGAAATCTTATTACCTATACCAAGTTTTTATTTGAAATTACGCTATCATTTTCTTAACTGTTCTATTGTTAGGTGTCAAATGGCACACAAAATAGTCTTTTGAGATCCACTTAAAAAAAATTGTCTTAAAAGTCAAATCAATCAACTGTATTAAAGTAGGATTTTCGTTACAGTTTCATCAACATAATATTCGACCATGTTCTCATTGAAAACTCGTTATAACGTTGGAGTCTAGTTTTTTTTTCGAAAGTAGAGTCATAAAACTGATAAGACAAATATGTTTATTGTACATGTAGGCCTATTTAGTAACGACGTATTGTAACAAATAATTACCTCCTAGAAATTCTTAGAACAAGCTCAACGTTGTTTCCACATTATCACACCTTCATCATGTACATCAATTATATTCATTAGTATTTTGTTTAATTCAGAATAAAGTCTCTTTATCATAAAAAAAAGTGTGCGTGTTTGATCAATTATAAAGGCCTTATTATCTTAATGTATTTCTTGTCTTAATTATCTATGATTTCCTTCATTAACTCTTCACATGTTTAGGACTGCGAACTATTGCCAAAATTTCTCAAAAGCAGCATTTATAATTAAATTTAACATTTCATAATTATTTAATGTAGCTTTGGAAGATGTCGACAATATTTCTTTTTTGTCGTTGTGGAGAACCACTACTGGAAACTATTTTATTAATTTTGGGATGCTCTATGCATAACTAAAAAAAATAAAACTCACGACTAGCCCAAACGAGTTTGATGCCGCAATTTTCACATTACATAGTTAAGCAATGCAATTTTCTAAGCTTCCCAACATTACAAAATCGCATAAAAAATATTAAAACATGTACCTTGTGGAAAAATGTAAGAACTTTTGTTGACTTCAAATCATGAGAAAAATAGTAATGAACAAACTTTTAAAAGGCGATTACCTAATTTAAATTGAAGTTTAACACCCGAATCAATTTGACTGGTCGAGAACTTGCTTGGACCGGTATGGAATATTCTCAGTTATTTAAAATGATTGGTGTTAACTTTAGCCTTAAAAGGGAGTTACCAGAAAGTACACGTTGCGATAAACAACCTAAGATAGTACTGCGACACTAGATTTTTAAAAAATTAAAACCAAGAAATCACAATACAATGGAAGGGTAAAAAATGTTAAGGTAAAACAAAATAAAGCAGAAATCGCATAATTTCTACTCACTACTTTTAGTTAAAAATCCTTTGGACCAGCCGCCAATAAATTCAGATGTTGATAGATTTTTCTGCTTCACACACGGCTAAAAAGTTTCTCGAAAACAATTTAGCACACGCATGCACTCTGTTACGATTCTGTAGGTATCGTACTGGCACCGAATGATAAAAAAAAAACACTGTACATCTCTGACATAGGAAGAGGGGCAGAAGAAAAGGACAGAAGTAAGAAGGTGCAACTGCAAGTAATTGCTTTCAGATACATTTAAAAAAAGATTAAGATAAACAGCTATACCCAAAACTCATGCGTAGAGCAAAAAGGGAGAAAAACAAACCTCACTGAGGTTGTGTTACAGACCTTATCAAAATGTTGGTAATATTAACATATAATGTTAATCATTGTTGATATTTTCAGTTCGTAGAACAGACTACATGTATTCAGCTAGTACTTTCAATAATGACCATGGCGCGTGCGAGAGAAGGCTCATTAATCCTATCGCTAACGCTATGCTATAACTCTATAGATCAAGTTTAATTCCTTGAGTATTTGTCTGTTTTCCCATTATAAGATACTAAAGTGGCGTAAATTCTCTCTATTCTGGACATGCGTTTATCATAGATCTGTTAATGATAAAATCTGCCGAAGAACATCAACATTCAATAATTGCGTCATGTGTGTTATACTTTATGATTACAACATTTACTTTTCATAATCATTTTGATAATATAATGACCACCCTATCAAGCTTTAAAGAACCTGTCACACAAGTTGTACGTTTGAATATCGCTGCGAGTCTCAAAACCAAATAGATTCCTCCTTCCTTTACTTTATGTCAAGAAAATCGCCAGTTCATCTATACGGAATGGAAAAAAAAACCCAACTCCACACGCAAAATAGAAAGAAAAAAAAGATTCCTAGTCAAATCTGCACAGAGATGCTAAATCTATATGGAAAGGGCTAATTTTACTTAACTAGTTTTGGTATCCAATCAGACTTAACATAAAGCAATGAATTTCAAGGCAATAGGTAGGTCTACCAACTTAACAACTCTAGCACAGGAATTTAAACTAGGGATAAACATAAAGAAGCATTTTTTCTCAGCATAGCGATACACTTTCATCAACTCAAGAAAGCTGTTCATCTAGCCACAGACAAATATGCATAAAAATATCCATCAAAATAACAGCAGCAACGGTTGACAACAAAATGATGCATGTAATCATTTCAGGAATTTCTCTTCAGAATGTGATTAAGACTTAAGTGATTAAAAATACAAATTATTTGCTGTTGAAATTAAGAAATTGAAAAATAAAGCCCTGATTGTTAATAGAAGAAATTTCATCATTACAAGACTGAATCAAATCATAAAATATTATTCAAACTTCATTTTCAAACAAAGATGAGTTTGTTGGAATTCCCAATAGTTTTTAAGTTAAAGACATCAATACTCGCCTGTAATAAAAAAAAGAACGAGCTAAAGACATAGAAATAAGTATAGCAATGCAAAATACGAATTAAAGATAGTTGTAAGTAAAAATAATAATAAAAAAGATAAACATTATTGCTCAGATTATAGATTAAAGCCTGTTTAAGAAACAAAAAATATCCAAAGGTAGTGTTTCTGTAGCCATTAGATCTATTTATCCCTATGACATAAGCTTTCAAGGGTTTTATATCCCTTTGTGCTTCTCCAAATGACAAAATACTTTGAAGGTTATTTATTTATATTTCTAGAGGCGGAAACAATGGCTGTGAAGATAGCAATGCATGAAGATTATGCAGATCCAGTGGATAGCGGTCAATCTGAAAGAGCAAAAAGCACAGGAACGTTTCGTGGCTATTAGGGCAGAATAACACCAGCGTCGGCTCCGACAGTCAATGCGAAGCCGCAGTGCTTGGTTGGTTTTCTGCTGCAGATTATCGCTCAACTTGGTAATCTGTTTCTCAGCAAGCTTGAGGGGCAGGCTAAACATATTTAGGGATTTATTTTCTAGAACCTAGAGAGCATGATGCCGCCTGAAGATGAATTTATGCTACTAAACAGTTCTTTATAGTTGTGGTCTGGTAGCAGCAGCAGCAGTAATAATGGTAGTTGTAGAAGTAATAGTAGTTGTTGTTGTAGAAGTAGTGTTATTATTATTGTTATTATTATTATTATTATTATTATTATTATTAGTAGTAGTAGTAGTAGTAGTAGTAGCAGCAGCAGCAGCAACAACATCAGCAGCAGCAGGAGTAATAGCAATAGTAGTAGTAGTAGTAGTAGTAGTAGTAGTAGTAGTAGTAGTAGTAGTAGTAGCAGCAGCAGCAACAACAGCAGCAGCAGCAGGAGTAATAGCAATAGTTGTAGTAGTAGTAGTAGTAAAAGGTAGTAGATTTAGTAGCAGTAGTAGAAGTAGTAGTAGTAGTAGTAGCAGCAGCAGCAGCAGCAGTAGTAGTAGTAGTGGTGGTAGTAGTAGTAGCAGCAGTAGAAGTAGAAGTAATAATAAAATGATTGAAAGGTTTTTTAAAGGTATGAAGTTAGCAGTGGAGAGAAGTAGGCTTTAAATGGAAATGCCCGAAATGTCTGCCTTTAGTATGATTCGAACCTTCGATTTATAGTGGCTTGGGAATCCACCGCTTTGCCACTTAAGGAACAGCTTATACCATGACGCCACTACGCTCTCAGGATGCATATAAGCTTAGTATATAGTAAAAAAGAAACTATCCGAATTCGCCACATGTACCATTTGTATTTTGTACAATAGAGCATAGAAGAAAGTCCTGATAACGATTCTATACCCAGATTTCAAAAACAAAAATTGAGTTTTACACCTTACTATGTAATAAACGCCTACGCTTTGGCACCATATATAAGTGGCAGGAGCGATTTTACACAGCCCTATGTTCGTTTAACGTAAAATAAATACATATGTTTTGAGTTTTTACAAAATAATGGAAATGGCAGGCTTGCATTCTTGCAAAGAGGATTGGTATTTTAAATTTTAAAGAGACTATCAGACCTATTTTAGACTTGTACAATTTATTTTCCTCGAAATTTTACGTTTTCTGAGGAGCCGACCATAACTAATAAAGGAACCATTCAAAATAGTCCACTTTGGTTTTGCATAAGCATATACATTAATAAAAACGAACGGGCACTAGAAACTACAAACTACTTACATAATACTAATAAAAAAAATTCATAGAATTCTAAACAGGGCTCATTATAAGCAAAGACTGGAGTAACAAATAGCATATTTTTTTATCATTAAGGGAAATAATTAAGCACATTAAGAACTTGATAGTGCTCATTAGAATACTTAAAAGGTATGAATTTCGCCATATTTGTCACGAAGACAATACAGATGTATTTCCCAGACACGAAGCCAAGAGGTGATTATATTCCCTTAGGCCCATAGTTAAGTCACCCTTTAAAATTTTTACATTACAAATAGACACTCTGAAATATATTCTACGCAAGCGATTACCTCCACCGTAAACTCATCCTCTCTCTCCCTCTATCTCAATCTCTCTCTCTCTCTCTCTCTCTGTCCGTGTCTCTGTCTTTGTGCGTCTGTCTTTCTGTCTGTCTGTGTGTCTGTTTCTCTCTCTTCCTCCGTCTCTCGCCGTTTTTCTCCTTGTCATGGTGTATGTATACAAGGTTATGTGTAATAGAAACCCAGAAAGAGGTAAGTTCAAAGCCAACAGACACTGAGGCATAGAGAAAGATATGACACAGAGAAAAAAAAGTAGGGAAAAAGATGCACAGAGA
>BMAT01006964.1:227551-249424 GCA_019649035.1 Elysia marginata
GTGTATAGGTTGAACAGGGATGGTGACAATACACAGCCTTGTCTAACAATAATAACAACAATAAAAAAATGAAACAGGACAAAAAACAAAAACAAAACAAAAATAAAAACTAATAAAAGACCATTTTAGAACTTGGTTTTATCCAGACAGTCGGATTTTAATGTAGAAGAAAAAATCTGGGACTTAAAACGGTGGTGTGCATAGGTGACTGTGATATCATAAAATCATCTTTATTTTTTTATTTCTTGACATTCAAGTTCTTTAATATTGTGAACCCAAATTGACGCTAGGTATATAAATGAGACATTGATTATAAAATATCATATTTCATAGTTCACCAATTACCCATTTTAAAAATAGGATATAAAAAATAGAAATCTGATATTTTTAAAGAGCACAAAGTGTTGCCATTTCTTTAATATGACGTGTGCTTTGAAAAGAGAAGAAAGTTGGAGAAACAAAGTAAAAATCATCCCTAAGCGCTTTATAGCTCTGGAACATGAGTGCAATATTTGCAATGATTTGGTGTGAAAGTCCATGAAAATATAATAGATTTAAAACTTTAATTTTTTACTTTATGATATCGAAAGTCTCATAATTTTGTTTTACCCCAAGAGAATCTTTATAACTAAATTCGAGCAAATATTACATAGATTTCACTTCAGGTTCACATACGTCTTCTTTGTGCTAAGATGTGAAAGTCGATAAAAATTATGACGATGCCCTAAAGCACCTTTTTATGGAAGAATTTTAAGAGGAAAGAAAAGTCCATTAAAATCACTGTAATTGTATATTACCTTATTATAAAATGCCTTGCAGCAAACCATTGACGATCATGTCCTTCCATACTCCTAGGACCCTACCTGTTGCTGCCGATGTCTCCACCACGTTTTCTGCACCAAGCCACTTGATCATTTCATCCTGTATGTTTTCCCGTTGTTTACCCTTACTGCTTATTCCGTAAAGTTTTTCCATTAAAATTAAAAAGAGCCACCCACATAGAACATATTCTCATGTATGGGTGTGAGGCATTTACAATATCAGAACAAAATTACAGCTAAAATAGAAGCTACAGCATCAAATGATACAGTCTCGAAAGAAGTTAACATAGGACATTGATTTGAACCTTACGAAAACGCCAAGCCATTTTTATGGCCACGTGATGAGAATAGAAAAGCTTAAACATCTCATAACTGGAAATATTGGTGAAAAAAAGCAGATGAAAAAAAATGGAGAAAATGCTGAATGGGCTAGCACTACGGCTTGGGAAAGAACGAGTGATTGAGACATTGATAGAAACAAAGCATCGAGAATTATGGAGGGACATGATCGCGAACGCTACGAAGCATGGCACTTGATTTTTAATATTGCCGTCATCATGCTTGCCTCTGTTCAATGCTTTCCTCCTCATCATTTGTCTGAAAAGGGTACGTGGTATTTATGAATGCTATTGTCCTTTATGTTGCGCTTTAGTCGTCACTGTTACGTTTTATTTCCTTGTAGTCTATAATATTCGGGACATTCTTCTCAAGAACAACTCTTTTGTATCAAGTATTTTTTCTGTCTATTTTGAGATCATCCACGCTTTCCATCTATAAACTAGAATAGGATCTATAAAACCCTTAGAGCTCTTTGTCTTGTTAAAGACGATGTTATAAATTAAAAATTAAAAAAAAATTTTATTTTAAAGTGACAGTTTAGTGAAGTTTCAGACAAACATTCTGGCGCATCTTAGTAATTGTAAAGTAAATTTGCTGACAAAGCTTCTATCTTAACCTTTACATGATAGCGCGCGTTTAAGTCAAAACCTTCAGTCACGAGTCTGTAAATCGATAGGTAGGTATAAAACTAAGTGTTAGATTTACCGAGCAGAACTCCATTTCTTGTGAATGCAAGTCCATTATTGCTTAGCCTACTGTACCTCCTGACCACAGCCGCAAGATGGAACAATCGTTGAAGTTCATTCTGCACTAGAATAATTATATCGCACTCATATTCTATTCTACCTGAGAATATTCCTTCGTTAGGAAATGCAAAGAAACAAGCTTTTCCCTAGAGACCAGATGAAAGTACGATTGATCATTCACATTCTTAGAACAGACCCGCTTAATCCTACCAAAATTGGTCAACCCTTTTTTTTTTGAGGGGGGGGGGGCAAAAACAATAAAAAGCTACGAGCAAGACCAGCGACGACCCTAACGTTCACCCTGCACAAACTAAAAAGGTTAAAACATAAGCACCAGTCTTGTCAGACTTCAAGAGTTTGCTTAACAGCGGACACAACAAACTCGAATGGCATACAACAGAAGATTTATTGCTATCCATAGTAAAACAGAACGTCACCAAAAATATTTTGTTCCGGCAACATCTCAAAATGCTCAAAATCAAAAATCGCTCAAAAATGTGAATTTCAAGGCTTCTCTTTCCCTTATCTACGCATTTTTTATGTGTCCGTGAATTTATGGCCGTAAGGAAATTTGTGTGAGAGAAACTCGCTTCTATCGTTGTTTATCATACAGCGTAGATCGTATATGCGTACGTATGTTTAATTGAGTTTTGTGATTGAGCATGAACTAAAATTGTTAAACTGTATGCCATTTATTCCATACCGAGTAATGGATCAATAAAGTGCATCTTATCTTATCTTATCTTATCATCGTGGACAGCCAACGTTGATAGGTCAGCAAGGTGTAGGAGTGACTAGTAGGGTGTGATGGGTAAGACTTGTCATGTCAAATGTACTTCTTTCTTAAGACTACTGTTAGAGCCAGGGACAATGAAAAATACTTGTACTTGTAGTCTCTTCAAAATGTTTCCGCGGGGCACTTTCCTTTTTTTTCCAAGTGACTTAATATTTCTTCATTTATCTTGCACCTTAACGCCTTATTACTAGTAAGTCCGTCCAGAAATAAGTTTTGTCGACATTTCTAAGTAGTACGTAGCAATGCCTTTGGGTGTATGTTCAATTAGAGTTTCCAGAAAGTTTTGCATTATGCCTCTGCAAATCAAAACCACCATGAACATTATTATAACATTTATTTCATATAAAAAGGCTTCTTATCGTGTATTAAAAAAAACTTGTAGCTTTACGTGATAAAAAGCACAATTTATTAGGTAGTTTTTTTTCTGCGTACATTTGAGAAAAACAAATATATTTTTATGTAGTTTCCGATTAAAAAGGGAATGGTTTTTAACTCATCAGCGGCGTGTTTGTTATATGACAGGCTTGACAGGCAGGATATTACTTACTATTATTTTTTTCTGTGAAATTTTCTTCTTGTAGCTCTACAAGTGACTAGAATACTCTATCAATCTTTACACTCAGCTTCTCGACTTCCTTCTCAAAATGCAACACTCAGCCCTAGATATTTAGACGCAGCTTTGTTGCATTGCTTTGAACAATAAAAATGGAGAAGGGGAATATTTTTTCCTTGTTCTTCATGATAAGTTCATGTTATCATCCATTTTCTCGTATGAAGTATGATACCGAGTCTCACATAGTTCACACAGCAATGCTTTATCCTTTTGTGCAATACTCATAGAGCAGGCGCTATAACCACATCTTGGGGTAGTCAGCTTTTCCAAAGATTCGTTCCTACCAAATCTTATAGTTCCAGATCTAGAATCTAGCAACTGGAATTGCCATACTTTGGACCTTTAAATAAATTATTAATCTTTTTACCGTTTCAAATCCAATTTTCTCTTGCTTGCATCCACAGTTTTTGTATTATAAGATATTCAATTTCTCTAACGATCTAGATCTACTGGATTTGTAGATTACAACAATGGCGTAAAGCTAGTCTACTTCCAAGAAGATATTGGGTTAAAACGACGCTTAAATTCTAAACTTAACTATATCCAAGTATTTATACATATTTATATGTATAAGGAAGCTGTTTAAATATAAGTAATGAAATAATTGAGCGATGAAAAAGCTCATTAAATCCAGTTAAGAGAGAAAAAGAAGAAAACCCCCACAACATATAACCACGAGAAGTGAGGCAAAAGAATGTGGAGATGCCGGGGATTGATCCCGGGGCCTCTCACATGCGAAGCGAGCGCTCTACCACTGAGCCACATCCCCTGATGAACGAAGTTTGATAATTTACCATAAACCTTATCGAATTTATATTGTTATATCTTTGGAGCCATAATTTTATGATTCCCAGATTGTGAAGGTGTCAGCCTTAATCACTTATTATTATTATTATTATTATTATTATTATTATTATTATTATTATTATTATTATTAAGATTATTATTATTATCATCATCATCATCATCATTATTATTATTATTACTATTGTTGTTTTTATTATTATTATTATTATGCTTACTGTTAATTATTATTATTATTATTATTATCATTATTATTTTTATTATTATTACTATCATTAACATTATTATTATTATTATTATTATTATTATTATTATTATTATTATTATTATTATAATCAGATCAGTTTGACAACTTTTTTTTAATTTACATTTTTTACTTTTTAGTTGTTAGCTCATCCGCTATTATTTCAAAACTTAATACAAATTGGAAAGTATAATCATTAACTTGAGCTGTTGATAATAAGAAACTGCCGTTGATAATTACCCTGAACTTCTCATTGCCGACTGTGCGATAAAGAACTTTGCTCAGACAAGCAAGTTTGTGGGAATCGATAAAACATGGGTATGTTAAATACTCGTATCTATCATGTTTAAAACAACAAAGTTAACTTCGCGTGCAAGGAATGTCGACATTTTTTCTCCATATATACAGCTTCAGCTAATGAAGAAGAACATGTTAAAGAATAGACTTTCTTATCGTTTGAAATGAATAGAATTACCTTCTTAAAACATTATAGTTTTTCTTAAAACATTATAGTTTTTTCGATGGTTTGTTTCCCTCAGTTGATTTCAAATTAAAGAACAAACATTATTCTCTGTCTCTATCGTTTTTAAGTTTTCTCCTTTATTGCCCCCCCTCCCTCTCTCTCTCTCTCTCTCTTTCTCTATCACTATCTTTCCCTACCATTCCTTTTCTACTCTTCTGTCTCCCAAACGAATCCTTTCTTACTTCCCTGCTTTCTGCTAGATTACTAACAATTACTATTACTGCTCGCTTTGACCTTTCTTTGCTGTCTAAAGACTCGTCGTTTAAAGCTTCTTGTTTAAGAAGGAATGATAAGTGCTGACCTTAAGTTATCATGGTAGACGAAATCGATCTACGTGTCTCTTTTGTATCTATCTGAGGGTGGCTTCTTCCCAAACCCAGTGCACTCTATACGGATAGAAAGCATAGAGAACAAAGATAAATTTATGGAAATGGCTAATTTTTCAGGTTTCTTTTGGGATAATAATCTCAAAAAAGGAATCAATCTTTAAACGACACAGGGTGGAAAAACAAGCAATGGTCATTGGTATCCCTGGTAGTCAGAAAAAATCTGATGTGATTCAAGCAGACTAAACCAGACTTGTTTTAATTTAGAGCCAGTGAAAAAAAATGCAAGTTGATAAAGTTATCGATAACTGTTTGTAATGACAAGTATTTGCTTGGCATACAGGAGTGTAATGATTCTAAGTTTTTAATCTTTTCAAGAGATTAGAGGTGCCTATTGAAATTATGATTAAAAGTCTACTCGTCAAAATCCCGACTGCCCGATGCTTCACAAGTGAGCATTACAAAATTAAAAGTTTTATACTTTAATATTTTGTTTTGTCCGTCTAAACAAGATAAACAAGATAACGGTATTTATTCTCTAGGATGTAATTGCATTTAGTGGACAGAAAATGAGGTTTGCCAACTCGCTAGTCTAAGGCTGAACTGATCTCTGATAAATCATGAAACTTGTTATGAGATTCAAAGTTTGTTGTTATTATTAATGAAAAATGCCTTGTTTCGATAGAATGGGAACAGAGTGGTTGGCGGTGTTAGTGAAGATGATAGTCTTCATTTAAAGAGTCAATAATCTTAGTATTATCTCTCTCTCTCTCTCTCTCTCTCTCTCTCTCTCTCTCTCTCGCTCGCTCGCTCTGGCAGTCCCCGCGTCATGAAATGTGAAGCATAAAATTAAAAGGTACGGATATTACATGTCCAAATGTTAATTAAAAATGCTCACTCGGATTTTTCAACCTGATTTTAAAAATTCTTTCTCGTGCTTTATCCCTGTAGGTTTAATCTTGTTTGACGTGATACTCACACAAAAACTATTACGACCGTTCTAAAATGTTTGCGAAGTAAAGTCTCCATTTTTTTAGAACCGTAGTTAATATTTATAAAAAATATAATATTAAATGACAATCAATGTCATAAAAATGTATCCAATATGTCACTTATCATCAACATCTAAAGTACGGTGATATTAACCGTCTAATGTTTTGGTAGACGGGCTAAACTTACAGCTTACGTTTTAAAACTTGAACAGAACAGTTCAAGTTACAAAGAAACAGAGACGTGTCGGTTTCGACCAAGGTTTTCTCCAACCACGGAAAACTTCTGCCTACGACATGTAGTTATGCTGAAATTAGACTGTAAGTCCCCCTTTTTGAGAGCTTTCATTAAAGAAGTTTTCAAAACTTTTGTTATAATTATATTTATCAACAAAAAAATTATGACGTTAATGAAGCTAAAAAAGATAATTACTTTTTAAAACATATATGACATTGACGGCTTTAAAGCTATAGGTTGAATGCAAATCGACACTTTCTAGCGGAATACTTGCTAAGGCCCGTCTACATAGTGAGGTTCTTTAAAATTAATTGTTTATGCTCTTGCAAGGTATGAGTCTAAACTTAACAAAATTAAAGGGTTTTCTGATATAGACCATGATTGGCCTTGGTTTATTTTAGGTTGCTTTTAATACCATTAGCTGAGGGGTAAGTTCAATACATGGTAGAGCTATCTCGCCAGAAAAGGACATGAAAGGATACTGACCTTTAGTGGGGTCTTGCTGTACTTTACTCACTTGTAACAATCGCTAAAATGGTGGTGGGTAGTGACAGGTTGATAATTGAAGTACATACTTTACTTTTCTGTTGGAAACCCTAAAGATACATTGTCGAGATCTAATCTATTCAATTCTGAAAGTGAAAAAACTGCAATTATGATTCTCAAAGCCCTAATTTATCTTTTACTAGCGTATTGCTATGCTTGCGTGTAATTTCTCGTGTATGGTAACGATATTGTCAGCTAGTTCCGGGTAACGTGAACGGCTTGTGTATGTTTTTCACATGTCAGTGTACATTATATTTATCTTTATCATAACCACCATCGCAAGAAATATCTACATGTGTATCTTGCTGATACAGCCCAAGCAGAGTGTAAAATACGCAAATACTTTTAGTTGAGAGGCATTGATTTACTAAGACTTTATAGTGGTATGAGATGATTGGAAATTGGTCTACGTTCGTACCTCGATTTTTTTGCCATACTTTTACTAGATCCTATCATAAGGTTAGATGTGAATCTGCTTGTTCTATTAAGTCTAGAAATAAATTTGATTAAAAAAAAAACAACAATTTAGTAGACCTTATGATACCACAGTGGCACAAAAGCTGCTTTTAAAAGACGTAATGATATAACTAGTATTATACAACTGGTCATTTGTTTTCAAAAAATATAAACGGATTGGATGAAAAAAAAACAACCATATTAAATCATATCGTTACAAAGGCTGGCGAAGGCTATTGCCCTTTATGCGCGAACAAAACATAGCAACAAGAAATATTTAAAATCATATTTAAGAGATATCGCTTCATAATCAACCTTTATTTTTCAACTTATTTAGATTTAACGCATCCTGGGTCTACACACATAACATAGCTCAACATGCTATAATTAAACAAAAAAAACCCAAAATTTTTAGTTAAAATGTTGCATCCTATATATTACCGGCATTTTGTTATAAAAGAGTTAGAGATAAACACCTGAAACCCCCGGAACCGTAAAAACACACCAATGTTTGTAATCGATACTAATTTCGTTAATTTGAAACCTTTTGCTCTCGGGCTCTGACAACCGGGGCAAGCTGTAATTATCGTCAGATGACTTTCAGAAGCCTTGGTTAGGTTTTTAATAAACTAGATCTAAAGGTCTTCACCTCTAAGTGAGTCACTAGTTTGTGTCTCTGTTCATGAGCTTAGCTTATTCTTTGGACTGACATTACTCAATAAAATTAAACTTCCTTCATCATTCTCACGTTCTGAAATATTGGTCAAATTTTAATGACTTTTAGCGTAGTTATCGTATTGTTTTTCAAGCTAAATATGAAATCAATTGACAGAAAACTTGATCTATTTCCAATACCCTGGCTCTTAGCTCACTTTTAATCGGCCGAGATTACATAAGTATAATCAATAGTATAAATACAGATAAAGATTGATTTGTCCAGAATATTTCGGTTGCCTGATTAGTAGCGCATCGTAGAAACTGATCCCTAAATTTGCTTTTCCCCCTGCGTTTGTTGTCTCTTTTTCTTGCGTAACTATCTGTGTGCCGTCGTGGTCTAGTCGTAGACGCTCGGCTTTGGACGAGAGGTCCAGGGTTCGAGTTTCGCTTTCGGCAGGTTCATGTTTAGTCCCTGAGAAAGACTATTTACACACATTTCTTCGCCTCACTCATGCATTAAAGGAGTACCCGACTAAAGGCAGTGCAATATCTTGTCAGAATGCTAGAGTGATGCGCTTCATTTGTTGCTCCTCTGTGAAATCAGAAGTAATTTAGTTATTATGGCCTGTTGAAGGAGCCAAAAAAAAAGCGTTAAGAGCATATAAAGGGATTAGCCGCTATATAAAAACGCTCTTTACTTTACTCTTTACTTCATTTATCTTCATTAATAAAAAGCGATTCAAACCACTTAAGTAAAAGTAAACGGTTCATAAACAAAATATACATAAAAACTTAATCATGTATAAGAATAATAAAAAAGTTCCTGGTTTTCAAAGACAAAGGCATGTAAAGATAGATCTTACTATACCACGATAATCACCCTTAGGTGATTTATATTAAAATGTCATTAAAATTTTTTAAACTTTTGATATGGTGTTTGGTATTCTTGATCAAGATGGAGTAATGTTACTTTTATCAAAAATATCATTTTTAACATGCTGGTTGTACACCAGTAGAAACTTGTGTCATAGCTGAACACAATGTTTAAAAAAAAAACAATTTTAATTAAAACAGAACAAGAAAGAATGATGGAGGGTCTTGGTGTACCGAATGTAATCGTACCAGTAAGACATCTACGGATCAGTTCTTGTTTTTGCCGTTCGAAGAACGTAAAAAATGTATTTTTTTTGCTTTCAATCTAGATCTAGATCTAGACTTAGCCCAGCATTTCCCTTTTCGTGGGATGTGAAGCTGTACACTCGTGTTTTAACACAGTTTATACTATA
This sequence comes from Elysia marginata, assembly GCA_019649035.1. Lineage (NCBI taxonomy): Eukaryota > Metazoa > Mollusca > Gastropoda > Plakobranchidae > Elysia > Elysia marginata. Next base: position 236,936 of record BMAT01006964.1, read on the forward strand.
CGTGACCAACATGGCGGACACCAGTTGACACTGATTCTAAGGCTCAGTGAATTGTCTTCTTATTTTTTCTGTGTACAAATTCGTGCTGGAACTTTACATACTGGATACACATGTCGTTACAGGACTTACCAGTGAAACTAAAAAAATCGCAATCAATTAAAGACTTAGAAACTACTAATCTAGACATTATTTTGTTTACAGGAGACAAACATCCAAGATGGCAAAGATACTACCTCAACCACGAAAATATCATACTTTTTTCGGTCTTGCAGTTTCTCCACATCGCAATTTATCTGAGCATTGTCTGTGCTTTCCGACGTTTTAAAAGCTTTAAGCCTGAATTTTACGATAATCAAGATGTGATCAGTATTGCAATCAGCGCCAAGTCTTGTTTGGAACTTAGGGCAGTTGATTCCCAGGTTTTATCTATGTGCGCTGTATTTCCAGCTTAATCGCCAGTCACAATTGAGTGACAAGAAACCTTGTTAAACAGTTATGAGACAGACACGGAACTAGTCCACATCGAAATAGCAGTATGTGTTTCTAGCCGAAAAAAAATCACTTCAAATGCGATTTGATCTAATTTGCGAACTAAACAGCGTTTATAAAGACGAGGTTTGACCGCAACCTTCTTCAATTTTGTATAAACAGGACAATCGTTAATGGGAGATGCGCATGTCTAAAACATGGCCACCAGTGGTAACCATACAGATAATCTTGAGGCTCTAAGCTAATAACCTTGAATTTCGTATGTTTGTTTCTCTCCTGTTGATTTTATCCACTATGTCTAGTTTTTTAAATGTTTAATGGAGAATATCTATCTCAAATATCTTATTTGCAAAGCGTGACATCCAACAAACGATCTTCGTTTTCTTGGATGTTTTTTTCCTTTTGTTGTTTTTTTTCCTGTGTGTTTTTTTTATAAGATAGGCCTACTTTTCATATTTAAAGTTCAAGGCAATATTATTTTTATTTCAATTGAAACAAAAAAAAAAATAAAAATAGAAACCTCAAGTAAAGACTTTTTTTGAACCTTGATTTCCAAAAAGACTAGTAACAAAGAAGCAGTTTTTGATAGATTTAGTCTTGATAGAAGTCCATTCACCAAAATAACTAGCTTACAGTTCAACCACACCTTTTTTATTTATTTATTTGAATTGACTATTTCCTTCTGCTCTCACTCAATACCATTGATTACACTTTAAAGCAGTATTTTGACCTCAAAGAAAAAAAAAGATTGAACAAAAAGGACAGAATGCCAGAAAATATCCTATTACCATTGGAAATTACCAATTTCTGTAGCGTGATAAGTGAGGAGTTTTCAGAGTATTTCCTTTAATTAATTCTATTTTATTCGAAGAAAAACACAAAATTAAAATTTTTGCTTTAGAAGTAATCGGCCTCTAGATAGTAAAAACAATTTTCTACCATTTTTTGTGGAGGTCTCGATTTCCCCGAGAGTAGTGCACCCATGTGCAAGCCAATCCTAGTGATATCTCATATTTAATATTAGCACCCGCCTACTCAATAACAGCAACACGTATCTTTTTAAACAATATTTTAACGTAGAAAAAGCTAGGATATATTTATATTTGCTCAGTTTTTGAATGTAGAAAAAAGCTCTTCTGGACCTTAATTGAATTAAAAAAATACGCCCAGCATGCGTCCGGGATTGCTTGAAATGTTGGTGTAAATTTTCATACCCCTGCATATTATTATGTATTGTCTGTAACGCGTGAATCTCTAACATATCCACAGGACGATCCTCTAAACTTATATAATTATTTAGATACTCTTTGTTGAGTACTACTGGTCAATGGTTGCCTTTGGTGAAATTTGGATCTTCCTATTTAAGTAAGCAAGTCGCTTAGAGAGGATAAACGAGGACCTTCGCCATGAAACTTCTTTTTCAAGAAGCGTAGTGACCACACGATATAAACTTTGTTTCTCTCAGTGGCATAAGGTGGATATCAAAGCCACTATGAATCAAAGGTTCGAACCATCATAAAGGCGAGCATATTTCGGTATCCATTTGAAACCTACTTACCTCCACTGCTAATTTGATACCTTTAAATCTTTCAAGCACTGTTGGACTATATGTCTAAACGCGTTGCCTCATCAATACAAAAGTACTCCTTAGATTTAAGGTATAGAAATAGATTTTAGATTCATGGGTCACTTCTCTGTTTTTTTCAGATTTCAGTTCTCTAAAACTTTTATATTGATAATTATAGTACAAAGCACTCTACTACAATAATGATTTTGGTTTCTTCATGTGCAAATGTTGGTCGCTATTTTTTATATACCTCGAGGCTATATCTCATTTCCGATAGCTACAATCATTAGACAAACACAGGAAAAATGTCCTAAATGGACAACTGTACATACAACTTACAAGTTGAGTTATTGGCCATTTTTGTCAGATTTTATTACACGTCATAATTATTACAATTAATTGCCTTTTCTTTCATATAGCTTTCCCAATAAAAGTCAAGGAACACCCAACAAAGACCCCCCTCCCCCCTCAGAAAAAAAGTATAACAACACGTAAAAAAAAAAAAGCAACAACGCAAACACAAGAAACCTTCTCAATGTTGTTTTCACCGATTTTTAAAGACATTTACAATATATAAACAGTAACATACCTCCCTTAAAATATCATGGTTAAAAAAAAACCCCAAACAAAACCAGCCTTTTTCTAAACGAAACAAAAGAAAGGAAAAAAAACTGGACAGAGTAATCTTAAAGTCCATATGAACAATTTTTTTTTTGTGAGGGGGGGGGGGAATGTTTATACGGAGCACTCAACGAATGTTCAACATGGAGCATTCTTGAGTTTCCTTGTAATCCAGATTTCCAAAGGGGATGATACGGTTTTTTATATTTTCAAACTTTTCCCCCTTTGCTATTTAATAAGGAAAAGAAATGCAAACTCTGGAATAAAAGGTTGGTGTTATTTTAAAAAAGATTTCTTCATATGTTTGTTTTTAAGAGACAGGAGAGAGAACAATAAAAAATAACGTTCGCTGTATGAGCTTTTAGAATATTTAGGAGTACTTTTTACTTTCAGTTTTTGTGGACTATTATACTGGCGTGAGGAGCAAAGAAAGTTCTGTCACGAATAATTTCTTTCCACTGTAAAATGCCAACCATTTGTAACAGAGACATATATGAGGTAGTATGAAATATTATCATTTTGACATCTATTTCTAAAAAAACAATAGCTTTTTTTGTAGAACCAACAGCACTGCTTTGATTTCAACAGAAAATTGCCCTAACAAAAGTTGCAAATAGCGCGCAGTTTTCTTAGTAACATGCCTAAATCTGTAAAGCAGTGCAACTAACCTGCAATTAAACCTAAAAAGGGTCAACATCTAGATCTAGATTTAGATTTCAATCTTTTTCCTTCAGACTGGTGGCTTCAGAATCAGATTCAGAAGTTCTAGGTCTAGAGTTAGATCATATTTAGATTACATGATAATCCTTCAATAGATGTAGAATTAGATCGAGATATTTCTGCTGTAGAAATACATTGGGCCCAAAAGAGGGAGAAATCTAGGGAGAAACAGGCAGATAGGCAGAGATGTAAAGAAAGATCGAAAAAAATAGAATAAAGGGAGTCGATAAAAGTTATAACGGAAGCGAACCACAGAGCTTGACATAATAACACGAGGCCATAGACTTAAACTGATGAGATGGGAAGAGGAAACAGAAATAGGATAGAAAGTAGAATCAGTGGGGAAGAGGTGCATAGATAGAGGTGAAACGAGGATAGCAAGGAGTAAGAAAAACCCAGTAATTTGAAGAAAAAAAGAGAAAGAGATGAGACGTTAGTCAAGGATGGAATTAAACGGAGAATGCTTTGCCATCGAAAACAAGAAGACATGATCCAAAGTAGAAAAAAAGATATTATGTTTGAGTACGAAAAGAAAGGAAGATAATTTATGACTGCTCAGTCTTAACTCGATCATGTCGGGTATACCACAACTACTAACAAAAACATAAGTGTCGATAGGCGTTTCTATGCCTACGACAGTCTCTAGTGTTAAAAAAGCCAGACTTTTCTACAAGAGACATCAACTGTCAGCGTTACAGACACAAAAGTTAATTTGAGTTTTGTTTCTTAAATAAAAGGTTGCGAGAGCAGCAACTTCTAAATGATTGGATTTAATTACCGATTGACATTTAACTCCCATAATCTTGATCTTTTTTCCCCCGCAGATTTTGCCTGACTTATTGTCACACCTGATAGATGTCATTCACTGGCGCTAACAGTCTAGAGAAGACAAGGCTGGCTTCGTGGTTACCGCAGTGAGCAGTTCCATTCGCTTGGCTGATCGATACCTGAGAAAACTGGCTCCACAATAATTACAAAAACAATCACCTAAGACAGGTCTCAAATTACTTTATTTATACCAGCGGCCTTTATTAATCCAAGTTATCTGGTTTCTTTGTCGCGATGGACTGAAATAATTAAAATCGGTGTCATGTTGCTTTGGCGGAGTTCATAGCTGTATGGATAACTAGATCTTGATGTAGATCAAATGAGCGGAAAACAAACTCATCTTCTAAAGTCCAGCACAGAGAACAGAAACAAAGAGGCAGAGAGAAAGGATCGTGCGCCTCAACAGTTGCTGTTGTCTTGGACTCTATTACTTTGTTCCCTTTCCAGCTTCTCGTTTCCTCATCTTCAGAAGTTTGGTATTCACCTTTGCGCAGGTGTGTGTTTGGTAGAGCGGATTACTGATCAGATAACAAGTCCATCGGAAGTTTTGCTTGCTGATGCCGGTATTTGGAAAGTCCAAGCTAGTGCTGTGTGGCGGTAAGCTGCGCAAGAAACTTGGCAATCCTAACCCTGTAGAGGCTGAAGAGAAAAATACTTTACTCTAATACACATTAGTGACTTGTGTTATTTTAGGTCATCTGCGGTTCTCCTTTTATTTCTGTCTTTTTCTTTCTCATTATCTATCTTTCTCTATCTATATCTGTTTCTGTCTCTTTTTTTTCTTCGCCGATATGCTTACCCTGCTGAGCTAAGACCCAAAAAAAAAGTAAACAAACAAACAACTGAATCGGATATCTATATTAGTGTCTAAGCTTCTCTGCTAGAAGTCTGAAGTATTCATCAACCAAGAAAGTTAACTGTGTGCCCAGTACAAGTTGTTGTCCAGTTTCATTGGATACCATACAGGATTAAAGTCTTTGTGCAGATTCCAGTGCCGCCCGTCATCGGTTGTGATATTTTTGGAGTGAATATAATCGACTTACGCAACTCTTTCTTCATCGAATCCTACACCATGTAAGTATACTGTTCAATTCATTATCTAGCTGTAGTTAAGATCTCAAGTTATGATACTTTGTGTCGTGGTACTGAAGTGTTTTTGCCTGTCTAAGCAGCTGTTTTCGTTATCTTGCAAATTGTATTACATTTTTTTAGATGCCTGCTTTCTTTCTAAACTATTAGGGTGAGATAAGCAGAGCATTGTAACACATTATGGTCCCTTTCCGCCAAAAATTAGTTTGTTTTTGTTTCTCAAAATAATGTTTTCCATTTTATTCTAACTGATAAAAAATGAGACATTTTTTTTCATAGTTTCCCACGATTTCTCTTTTTAACCTTTTAATTTTTTTTCAATCACTTTGCTGCGTTGAACTTTAAATGAAGTGGGAATATGAGTTCGGAAACACCAAGGCAAGTTCAATGTAACATTAAGCACAGTTGTTAAACCCTATGAGGAATAGTTTCCAGTTTCACACAATTAAGGGGGGAAAACTCATCAAGTAATAAATTAATCTACTAAAGTAAAAAAGAGAAATCAATACATACTGATGGGTGTAGTTAAAAAAGACAAAATTGCTTGAAAAAATCTATTAATACGCAAAAAACTTAAACCTTACAACGTCATAAGAAACAGAAAAGTTATGCTAAAAATCTGAGGGGTTTTCTTCTTGAAAGTGTTGTTTTTTAAACTAAAACCTATTATAAACCCCTAAGCGTTTGCGTTAAAACGCCCTATGTTTCCCCAATGCCTGTGGAAAGAGAGATAATAAGGCATCAAAGATCACCGACAGTTTTCTCAAATTATAACTATTTTACTATCCATACTTATTTTATGGTTTGACCAAACATTTTTCTACAGCTTATAAAAAAGTTCCGAGCTTTTAGTGAAAATTTAACGCCACCGTCTTACAAATGTAATTATGGCACTAATTCACAAAACACTTTTGTATGAATGGTATCGGTTTTGTTTCATATTGGTATTTCAATTGTGGGTAGGTTTAATTTTTATTGAGGGGTGAGGGTACGGTAATTGTTAAAGTTAGAAAACCAGGCTAATTCTTTGTCACGATTAGAACAAGTAACACAACTGGAAGGTGGCTACAGAGCAATAAAAAAAAAACTGGTATCCTGGATCGGACGTTAAAAACAAGAGGTATGGCCATACGATACTACTGCGGTGGAATCTGTATAAAGCTAACACTTCAGGGCCGAAAAATGTGTTGACTTTAAACATTTCAAAAGTGTGGAGGAATACAAGATAGGACTACCAAACAAAGTTGACATTAAGCAAGAGTTTTTTTTAAAGGTGTTGACTTTAAGTGGATTCCACTGTACTTTAAGAACCAGTTTCGATCTTGTTACAGATAGATAAAAGACAAAGAAACAATGTTATTAGCTGTTCACTCGTTGTAAAAGAAAGTGCACGTATTTTTTAACAACAATGTTATCTATCGTTAGAACTAACGTTGTGGTTCCTAGGGCATAAATCCTTACGTAGAATTCATAATTTCATGCGTAAAAATTTTTTTATTTTTAATGCGAGAACAGCACATTTACCAAATCGTTATGAACCGAAATCAAGTATCTGATAAGAACGGATCATCACTTAGTCATTGTCACAAACACCAGAAATAATGAGCGAGTAAACGAATAAAATTCCTGACGCGAGATTGTGACTTCTTTTAAAATCTTGAAAACGTGAAAAGTCATGTGAAGAACGTAGAAAATAAGTTTATTCAACTCAAAACGAAGAAATCAACACGAAACAGTATATACATCCATCAGCAGTTGAAAATAATAACAGTGGAAATGTCAGTGTCCAACATAAACTAATCATAGATCTTACTTTTGCACAAAACTAATCAGGCACTTGTATCTGTACTCCGAAATTGTGTCTGTGTCACTATCTCTTCATCCAGTATTCTATCCTTTTCTCAATCAACCACGCGAGCTCTATTTATAGGCAAAACACACTTCTAGAACACATGGTTTGGCTCTCACTCGAACTTTCTACCCTATACAAGAAAGTTTGTGACAGTCATAATTATTCATAAGGTTTAGCGCACTTTCATGTATAATTTTGTCACAATATGAAATGAGGCGTGGATTCTTGTGGGGGAGGGGGGAGGGGGGGGGAAGTTTGTTAAAAAAACAACTAACGAAGTAAAAAGAATAATAAACACGCATACAATACACTGACGCCAAAAGTGGAAACCCCATTGTTTTAAAAATAATCCTTAAGAACTTAAACTTTTTTATGTAAACAATCGCTGATACACCTTGATTTTATTAATGGTAAAACGCGGCCACTACATATCTCGAATCTAAGGCTAATTAATACGTCATGGACTTCCTCAGTTAGGGTCCAATGCATGTTTCAACTTTATTTATATGTAAGAAAAAACTCCTTCTATGAATGGAACGTCTAGTGTTCTCTTATCTTTTTTTAAATTCCTAGAAAAATTTGATTTTTTTTTACCAAACATCAAGCTCTCAACTAACTGTACAGGTATCTGAGATAATCTCCCAAGCAAACTCTGTAAACTTCCGCGATGTCAGTTGCGATGCAATGTCCAAATTGACGTGCACACCGCCATGAGCTGAAAGCCATACCAGCCAGCAGCTCTATAAGTTAAACGTGAGCCAACAAGAACTTGCCAGTACCACAACGGGTGAAGCGTCGGGTTTCCTCAGCCTTTTGCATAATTAAAGAAAACAAACAGCATGCCGGACTTCGAATTACCTTGTGATAGGTGAGCGTGCATAGCTTAGGCAATATATTATGTCTATCGACTCTTAATTAAGTCTAAGAGAAGTTTATCGTCTTTCTCTCCAAACCGAATAGTTCCCCTGTGTAACTTCAGACTTATGTTTACACAATGAAGGTTTATGAGTTTGCGAAATATCGATTGCGAAATTATAGGTTAAGGTGAGATGGACGTTAAATATATTTTTAGTTAAACCATAAAGACGTAGAATATGCTGGAAGTAGAATACTGGCAATGGCCAAAACTGGATGTATTATAAGTCTCATGCCACTTAGAAAGATTTTTTGGTAATGTCTAAAAGTAAAAAAAAAATGACAGAGGGAATGAAAATGAACATATGAACAAAGTAAGGCTTTAGTGCAACTAGCTTTAACAAACACGATTACTTCATTTTCTAAGGAACTTTTCTGCTACCATTGCTCGTTGCTACATAAGAAGCCTGAAACAATCAAGCAATCTACTAGGTTGAAAGATTTAAGGTGTTGGATGAAAAGACATGCTGACTTTGATAAAGTCTGAACCCCTTACTTTTAAACATTTTGGCACACTTCACCAGTCTTGCCACTCTAATAGACATGTCGCGCATCCAAGGTGAATGAGTCGGAAGTCGGAAAAGAAAATGCCATTTAAAATCTATTTTTCTTCCTTTTCTCTATATTTTAAATAAACCAAATTCGATATAAACATACTGCCACGAGTAATTGATAATTATTTTTAAATTGTTGAATTTTTGAAGCTTAGGAAAAAATTTCTGTTCAAAACAGTAATACCTTTGAAGATAACAATTACAAAACCCAACTCATTCACCCAGGACAACGGACATAACGGGCTTAGCTTTTGCTCAATGGCTGCCTCCTCTGTTTATTCCAGCCAAGCGACCATTCTATCATGATCATTGTAAAACAAACTTAATACATTACACAATCATCTCTTTTGCTTCCTGCTTAGCCCCTCTCTCCCCCTCCTGCTTTCAGTCTGCGTACCTAGCTTTCTATCTCGTTGTCTCTCTCTCTTGCCAACCTGTCTTTCCCCCTTATTGCCATTTCACTCTTCTCTTATTTCCTTTTTATAACATTCGAGCTGTTCCGATGTGTTTGACTGCCGACCCCAAACGCTATCGCTTTCTTTCTATTCTTTTACATAAATACTCCCCCCCCTCTCTCTCTATCTATCCATCTATCTATACATTGTAGCCTAGCCCTACCTTTGTAATAACAGATCCTTTTCCATGTCGAGGACTGTATTTGATGACATAAAAACCTAGAATCAATCTCTCTCTCTCTCTCTCTCTGTCTCTTTTTTTCTCTCTCTCTTTTCTTTTACCACAGTTTTTCTAAGCATTTGTTCTACCACATCTGATACACAAAGAAGATCAGTGTAAGGCTAGTTTAGCTAAAACAAACCACTTCAGTCTGATTCATTAAAATACCTGATTTTATATAATCATTAATGTATCTTTAAAACAATTAAGAGTTAACTTTTCTATTGATCATAGCGCAAAAAAAAAAAGACTTAGGCCTATGATTTTTTTAAAGTTGACACTAATATGCGACCACTCCGCTACAATCAAAATCCGAAAAATATCTATATATATATATATTCTGATCAGATAAATTTAATTAAAATGTCACATACCTCTTTAGGTGACCACAAAGGTCGAAACAGAAAACTCGTCCAATGGAAGAAAAAACGGGAAAAAAGAAAAGAGCAGTCGATGGTTCTCTGCCAAGATAAAACCAAAGGATTGATTTTTTAAAAAAGCTTTCTTTTCCCTGGCTAAATTCCAAGCACACTTAAGTCTGGCGGTGGGCAGGGTTGGACAAAACCATTGGTTTTGTCCGGTTCAACATTCAGCATAATTTGCCAGGGTTGTTCCCCTTACCACAGATAGGCCGACTTTACTAAGTTACCACACTGTTATGGCCCTTGTATTGTACGCGTTATTGGAAGTGGAAAAGAACAAGATCTGTAGCGGTACCGGTAGTTCTACTGTAGTTCGCAGTCATCAATCTTTTGTGGCGCTACTCAAACTATGTAATTTCCGATTTTGTTTCCAGAATATTTTTTTGTACAGCGTAACTGACAGTGCTAGTAACAGGAAGAAAATATTAGGGGGGGGGACATATTAAATAGAAATCAACTAAAAAGGAAATAAGCAACAATACATAGTGAAGAACAAAAGAATAGAAAATAGAGACATACTTAGATCGCGCAGAGAGAGAGAGAGAGCGAGAGAGAGAGAGAGAGAGAGAGAGAGAGAGAGAGGTGGGAAAAGGGGGAGAAGGATTCGTTGGCATAATTTCAGGGTGCGAGGAAAAAATTAACGAAAGTCAAATAACAGTGGTAGAGACATAAATGGGATAGATAGAGAGATAGAGATAGATAGACAGAGAGAGAGAGTGAGTGAGTGAGAGAAAAAGAGAGAAAGTGGGAAGAGCGGAGAAAGAAAGCCGAAGGCACTAGTGCAGACCTAGAGATTGGATGAACAATAGAGACATAAAAAAGAATAAGAAAATAACTTAATCTTTAGTCTGTATTATGGATAAAATAAAATGTGTTCGGCAGGGTAGGGAAAGCAAAATTATCTTGCGTTGTTAGTCCCCCCCCCCCACACACATAGAAGAGTGATGGAAAGCGATCCTTATGGCTGGACACTGGATGACCACTCTGGCTGCTGATTAGTTTTAACACCACATAACCCTATGTGGCGGACATTAAAAAGAGCAAGAAAACCAACACCTGGGCGAACTGTCCATCAGTATCGATTCTAGACTTTGGTCGAATAAGTTCTATAGAAAACAGTAATTAACAAAAAACGTTTCTTCTCCAAGTCAGCAAGAAATAGGGGTTTGTGAGTACTGTACTGTATAAAGAAAAGAACAATTAGAGAAAGATTTAGAAGAAAGAGGGTCACCAGTTTATTCACTTAAAAAAAAAAGAAATAACTTGAGGAAGCTAGGAGAAGAAGAAATCAAAGATGAAGAAGAAGAAAAAGAAGAAGAAGAAGATTAAGGAGAAGAAGAAGAAGAAGAAGAAGAAGAAGAAGAAGAAGAAACGGAGATAGAAAGATTGCTGTTGTTAAAAGTTCTTTGTAAGCTGAAAAAAAACATTGGGTTAGGAACATAATATGTCTCATTAAACGATTCCTTTTGAACTTTGAACTGTTTTAGAGGTTACTGCTACGACACTGAAGGTGTGTTGGAAATAACAAAATGTATTGATCTCTAAGCTGTTAGGAGATGTACTTTGTGTCTCCTTGATTAAATAAGTACGACCCTCTAACCTTTCATGAACCTTGTTTCTTTGCCTGTCTTTGTCTGCGATTCCTTCTTTCTTCCTGGCTTTCACGAGCCAGCTCCCCCCTCCCTTTATTTCTCTTTTATATCTTTCCCTCACTCTCCCTCGTTACTTTGCCCTTTCTATAAAAAAAAATTCTTGTTGTCTCTCACTCTTTCCCCTCTTTCCTTTCTGTGTCTGTTTTCCCTCTTTGATTATTTTCTGACTTTTAGTGTGACTGTTATTCTGTCTGTTCGGCTGCTATTCTGTTTCTCTATTTTACTCTCTGGTTCTCCCCCCCCCCAATCCCCCTTCACACTCACGCTCAGAGCATTTGCCATCACATCTATAACTCGTCACGCGCAGTAGCATAACAACGGTAAACACACGATGCAAACAAACATAATTGATGTGAAAGCTTCTATCCAGCACATTTACCTTATGGCGGTTCGATGAGTATTCTTGCATCCAAAATTCAGATGAAGATGATGAGGATTATTATTATTATTATTATTATTATTATTATTATTATTATGATGATGATGATGATGATGATGATGATGATGATGATGATGATGATGATGATGATGGAAAGCGAAGCAAAGGTTTTAAAATGTCTGTTTACACCCAGAGTACATATTAGGATTGTTTGTTAGTGTTTTCCTGTTATAGAAATTGATATTAAGTCTTGATACTGTAACTGACAGAATCACCCCCCCCCCTCTTTGCCCTCCATCCCTCTGTCGGAAAGCCGAGCGTCTATTACTAGACCACGACGCCACACATTTCAGCGGACAGTTTTAAACAACATACCTTCTTATTTCGAATAGGAGCAGCAGATTCTGTCTTATACTCGAGCTTTTCGAGATAAATATACATCTCTCATGACTTAGCTAAGATTCGGTTCCACTAACATTTTGACCTTCTTCGTTTTTGCAATGTTGGCACGTCACATTTTCGGTCCGGTTGCCTTGGCAAATTTGGCTGTCAAGATATCTCTTACGTTCCGTAGAGCTTTCTGTAAGGCTAGAAGCCTCGGGTCATGCCAGAAAGAATGTGGCACTTGAGGGTGGCAAAACTCTGACAGAGTTGCAGAATGTAACCTATTGACCTGAAGAACCAAGTCTCTGTGGCCAGATTTGCGACTTATCCAAAGTAAAAAAA